>JAWRVF010000777.1:0-171807 GCA_036785485.1 Physcomitrellopsis africana
TAATTGATGGGTCCTCTCAGCCATCGATAGTGTCCCATTCCAGGGCGAGAAGACCACCCTGTTATTTGATCATTGTTGTGACCTTCATAACTTCCTTCAAATGTCACATCTGGAACACCGTCAGGAGTTGTTCCTATCTCCAATAAAATCACCAAACATCAAGAATCTCTTCCAAGGTCATGATACCAAACACGTTGTATCTTGCCATCTATTCGAGGAAGAACATGTCGTTCTTGAAGATCTTCATCTTGGTTGCGTCATCTTGAGGGTTGTGACAGTCGCAATGTCTCGTCCGGTAGGTCAGCAAATGAAGGCTCTTGAGTCAAATCCGCTGGTTGTTGATTCTCCATCTCTTTAGCGTCACAAAATACAAAGAAGCTACAAACAAGGATAGAAAGTTGAATATTATCTTGCCTACATCTTGTTTCTTTTATAGGAAAAGTCTTCATCTTGGTTTCGATGGATGTTGTTGATGAAAGGTCTCCACCTTCCTCGCTGCATTCGCCAGATTTTTTGTTGGTTCCCATGTGCGCTCACTAATATCGTATCCGTGCCAGTGAACAAGATATTCCAACGTATTTCGGCGCCGCCTTGAATCTAAGACTTCTTCCACTTCAAATTCGTCATTATTGTTCACTTCAATAGGAGGAGGTGGCACTTGTCTTCTTCTTGGTATGTTCATTGTCTTATATGGTTCAAAAAGAGACACGTGGAATATAGGGTGGATCTTCATAGACTCTGGTAGGTGTAATCGATATGCAACTGGATTAATTTGTTCAGAAATACAAAAAGGTCCAAGCTTACGATAGTCCAACTTGTCACAAAGTCGCGTAGTCTTGATATTGCGACGAAGTAGCCATACCTTGTCGCCTACGTTGAGTTGTGGTTGTTCCTTTGATCTGTCTGCATTGCATCTTTGTTCTTGAGCTTCTTTAATTGTGCCTTCATTGTTGTATGTAGTTCTGACAAATGATTTACCAAGTCTTCCGCCGCAGGATTGTCAACTTTCGAATAGTCAAAAGTATCAAGTCGTGGATGGTAACCGTAATTGGCAAAGAAAGGTGTTTGTTGTGTAGAAGAATGTATCGTATTATTATAAGCAAACTCTGCCAATGGTAAAAGAGTTGTCCAATAATCTTGTTGGTAATTGATGGTACATCTCAAATACTATTCCAAGACTTGATTTACGCGCTCCGTTTGTCCATCAGTTTGAGGATGGAAAGCTGAAGATAGCTTTATATCCACCTTTAGAATCTTGAAAAGTGTTCTCCAAAATCTCGATACAAATTGAGTTCCCCTATCCGATATAATATCCTTAGGTAATCCATGATAGCGGTAGATATTGTCAAGGAAAAGTTTAGCTGTTTCTTCGCCTGTGATAGATTTTTTATATGATATAAAATATGCCATCTTAATAAAACGATCTACTATCATGAATATAGAGTCATAAGAACCTGAATTTGGAAGATCCGTGATAAAATCCATAGACACAGAAGACCATGGTTGTTCTGGAATGGATAATGGCTGAAGAAGTCCGTGGGATCGATGGCGAGGAGTTTTTGATCTTGAACAAATATCACAAGTTTTTACAAAATCTTTGACTCCCTTCCACATTTGAGGCCACCAAAAATCTCTAGATATCAATTCTAGAGTCTTATTGTACCCAAAATGTCCTGCTGCTGGGAAATCATGACGAGCTTGAAGAACACGTAATCGTGCTTCACCTTCTGGAACATATAAGCGCCCTTGGAAATAGAGTAGATTTTTTTTGAACTCAAACTTTGAAATATCATGAGACTTAGAAGAATTATTCTTAATTTCATGAATAAGAGGATCTGAGGACATACTTAGCCCCGGACTTGCTTGAAAGGATTGAATCAAATTAATGTTGATTGTATGTTCTTTTGAAGATAAATTACTCTGCGGCTTTTAAAGTGGATTCTTTTATTTAAACAAAATCTCCATACCTTCTTTTGGTCGCGAAGATAGAGCGTCTGAGTGCATCGGGCAGACCTTGTTGTTTTCTGGCCTGTAATGGCTTCGAATCTTGATAGAGACATCTTTCAGCGAGCGGCAGCCTTGATTCTTAGCGTGTTGGCAATGAAATACCAAGGTTCTTGGTCAGGTATATCACGATTGGCTTTGAATTTAGAAAGCGCCTTCTAGATAATGTAGCCATTCTTGAAAAGAATCACAATTAGAGGGGTTGCTTTATAAAATTGGATTTTAGCAGTTGATCTCCTATTTGCTTAGAAAATTTCAGGGAATGGAAAACTCTTGGATGGGTTGTCGTGTTATTTAATCTTTTTGCACAAGCAAATCGACATCTGTTTCCATAAAAAATGCCTTGGAAAAATCAACGCGATACAAGATTGGTGCAGAAGTAAAAGCTATCTTCAAAGCTTCAAATGATGCTTCTGCTTCTTTACTCCACTCGAGCTTGTCCTTACAAGTCAAACGTGTAAGTGGGGCTGCAACTTGAAAGAAGTTCTTAATGAAGATTCGATAGTAATTGGCAAATCCCAGAAAGCATTGCACATCTCTTACTGTTCTTGGAATCTTCTAGTCTATGATTGTTTGGACTTTCTTAGGATCCATCATGAGGTCATTATTCGATATGATGTAACCTAAGAAGTCAACTTGAGTAGTGTGAAATACACACTTTTCCATCTTGGCGTACAACCCTATTTCTCTAAGTTTTTGTAACACACGACGAACATGTGTTTCATGCTCTTCTACATTCTTAGAGTAGATTAAAATGTCGTCTAGATAGCAGACAACAAAATCATCTAAGAATTCACAAAAAACATCATTCATGAGATGTTGAAAAGCGGCTGGTGCATTCGTGAGTCCAAAAAGCATAACATTGTATTCGAAGTGTCCATACCTTGTTCGAAATGCAGTCTTCCATTCATCTCCTTCTTTGATGCGAACCAGATTGTATGCTCCTCGTAGATCTATTTTTGTATAGATCTTAGCTTGATTCAGTTGATCAAGAAGTCCGGAGATTAAAGATAGTGGATACTTGTTTTTGATAGTGATCTTGTTAAGCCCTCGATAATCCACACACATTCGTAACGATCCATCTTTTTTCTTCACAAATAGAATTGGAGCTCCTGTTGGGGATTTGGAATGGCGTATGAAGTTCTTGGCCAGATTTTCTTCAATATATTCTTTGAGTTCTACCAACTCATTTTGTAATAGACTGTAGATTGGTCCAAATGGAGGTTGAGATCCCTCCTTGAGATCAATTGAACAATCATATGAACGATGCTCCGGAAGGATATCGGCATTTTTTTTTTCAAAAACATCTTGATAATCTTGGTATTGGCTTGGAAAGCCACTTGAAGTGCTTTTACTATCAGAGACGGGTGTGGCATAAATAGCAAAAGTTGATCCTCCTTTTGCTTCATGCATAAAAGCTTTTGCACCTATAAATACGGATTTTACTATACTAGACTTATAGCTTTTTACTTGGTCGACGGAAGTATTAATAACGTTTTGAGAAAAATGAAGTCTACGAGAATTCCAATCTATTTTAGGATTATATTTTTTTAACCATGATAGACCTAAAATAACTGGATTAGACGGAGATTTAATTATGTTAAAGGTTACGTAACTATTATAACCGTCTATTGTTACTTTTATAGGGTGGATCTCATGAGTGACATCTCGAGAAGACAATGGACGACCATCTATGACTTCTACATGTACAGGTTTAGTTTTTTGTACTAGAGGTATTTTACGACTTCTAACAAATTGTTCATTTAAAAAACATGCTGAGGCTCCTGAATCTAATAAAGCAGAGGCTTTGTGGTTTTTAGGTCCTAAATATAGTTCTATTATAAAACAAGGAGAGGGTTCTGAAGAGAGGATAGGACCTTCTTTAGGAATTGTACAAGATTCCAGCTGTACGGTCCCTATTGTAGCTGGACAAATTTATTTTCCGACATATTGTCTCCTTTGACCGCCGTACCCCTCATTTTATAGTTGCGTCATTTCTTTGGGCAATGTTGAGTAGTGTGCTTAGGTTCTCCACAATATAAGCATAATCCTCCCTGGCGACGACGAATCTTTTCTTGCTCAGTAAGACGTTTGAAATGTACTGCGTCAATTTGCATGTCTTCTACTTTCAAATGTACATTTGGTGAAGATGTTGCCATTGAGTAATAATGTTGAGTTTCCCTTGTACGATTCTCGGATTGAAACTCAAAAAGTCGATTGTCACACTTTACAGTAAAATCGATTGCTTGACTCAATGTTTGAGGATCAGGTAAATTGAGCATCAATTTCTTTACTTCATATTGCAATCCATAAAGAAATTGACTGATGAGTGCAGCATCATCCCACTTGATATCGATTGCAAGTTGTCGAAATTGTGAAGCATACACTGTTACAGAGCGGTTTCCTTGTCGTAAAATTCGGATCTTGTTTGTTGCAATACGAGCTGCATCGTGTTCACCATACATAGATCGAAACTCCACCAAAAAAACTTCCAAATTGTCCAGTATGGGATTTCGTTGTTCAAGAAAAGACGAAAACCATGATAATGCAGAACCAGAAAGTAGAGTTCCAATAAACCTGACTTGTGATCCTGGAGTTGGATAGCTTTGCGGTTGAAGTTTGATTGCCAATTGTACTTGATTGATGAACCCTCGAAATTTTGATCTCGTACCATCAAATTTCTCGAGTAAGGCAATTCTTGGTTCTCTGGCGCTTACAGGGTATTCTACAATTGGAGAAGTAATGTGATTTGATGCAGGTGTTGAAGCAGCTCCAATCATCTCTACATCTCTACTTTCTGCTATTCTTGTTCTTCCTTGTGGTGGTAGATTGAGTTGATGCATTGCAAGCATTAACTCCCTTAATTGTTCTTGCATTTGTGCCATTGCAGTCTTCATTTCGATAAGCTCTGCCATTATAACACTAAGAAGAAAAGAACTATGTGATATTGCTCAAGGCAAAAGAAAAAGAAAGACTTGATAATAAAGAAAATGCTAAGAACAATATCAGTTTAGAAGTGGGTAATCCGCAACTTCTAACATGCTTATGTCTTGTCAAGAGAAAGGGGTAATCCACTCTTACTCAAGAAAAGACAAAGCTCTGATATTGTAAGTGTACTCTTGTCAATTTGTCAAGGACAAGAATTCAACGGAAGCAAATAAGTAAGTGAAAAACACTCTCAAAGAAATATAACAAAATAGAAACAAGGTAGTGTATATATTAAAAGAAACTCGAATGGCTATTGCCAAAAGACAAGACATTAGAGACTCTTGATATCAAACTAGAAACAAGAAAGGAGTTGACAAGAGTGAAGAAGGCTTCACTGTTGTCTCTATTTATACTTATCTACCTAAGAGCTAAGTGGCGACGTTCTATAGGACCTCCAACACGTATCCAATTTACGAGCGTTTCCAAATTGAACATTAATAGAACGCACAGCAGTTTCTATATGATGCGCCCGCAGTATTTGGCTTGGTCACAAGCTACCAACATAGCCGACATGTGGCTAACTTATTGACAAGTTTCTAATCCAAAAGTCTACTATGGACACTTATAAAAGTCAAAGCAGCGTCTATGAAGTTTCTACAAGGAAGTTTCTCTGAATATTATGGAATTAAGCATACTTTTATCTTTCTTTTATATTTACTTTTATCTGGTTCTATCTAAGTCATATAGGTAACTATGTATATGTCGTGAAAGAAACCCTAAACCGATTACATGTAGAGTACGTAGATGGTAAGCCCATTGTCCTCAGGAGATGTCACTCATGAAACCCGTCCTATAAAAGTAACAATAGATGATCATAATAGCTATGTAACCTTTAACATAATTAAATCTCCATCTAATCCAGTTATTCTAGGTTTGTCATGGCTAGAAAAATATAACCCTCAAATAGATTGGAATTCTTGTAGACTTGACTTTTCCCAAGATATTATTAAACATCCTACCAATCCAGTAAAAAGCTACAAGCCTGGTACAATAAAACCTGTACTTATAGGTGCAAAAGCTTTTATACACGCAGCAAAAGAAAGACCAACTTTTGCTATTTACTCAACATCCATTTCTGATAGTGGAAAGGCTTCAAATGGCATTCCAAGCCAATATCGAGACTATCAAGATATTTTTGAGAAAAAGAATGCTGATATTCTTCTGGAGCATCGCCCATATGATTGTTCGATTGATCTCAAAGAGGGATATTAGCCTCCTTTTGGATCAATCTACAATTTATCACAAAATGAGTTGGCTAAACTCAAGGAGTATATTGAAGAGAATCTGGCAAAGAACTTCATACGCCATTCCAAATCTCCTGCAGGAGCTCCAATTCTATTTGTGAAGAAAAAAGATGGATCATTACGAATGTGTGTGGATTATCGGGGACTTAACAAGATCACTATCAAGAACAGGTATCCACTACCTTTAATCTCTGGACTTCTTGATCAATTAAATCAAGCTAAGATCTATACAAAAATAGATCTACGAGGAGCATACAACTTGGTTCGTATTAAAGAAGGAGATGAATGGAAAACTGCATTTCGAACAAGGTATGGACATTTTGAATATAATGTTATGCCTTTTGGACTCACAAATGCACCAGCTGCTTTCCAACATCTCATGAACGATGTTTTTCATGAATTCTTAAATGATTTTGTTGTCTGCTACCTAGACGACATTTTAATCTACTCTAAGAATATAGAAGAGCATGAAACACATGTTCGTCGTGTGTTACAAAAACTTAGAGAAACAGGGTTGTATGCCAAGATGGAAAAGTGTGTATTTCACACTACTCAAGTTGACTTCTTAGGATATATCATCTCGAATGATGGCCTCATGATGGATCCTAAGAAAGTCCAAATAATCATGGATTGGAAGATTCCAAAAACAATAAGGGATGCACAATATTTTTTAGGATTTGCCAATTACTATTGAATCTTCATCAAGAACTTCTCTCAAGTTGCAGCCCCACTTACTCGTTTGACTTGTAAGGACAAGCTCGAGTGGAGTAAAGAAGCAGAAGCATCATTTGAAGCTTTGAAAATAGCTTTTACTTTTGCACCAATCTTGTATCGCGTTGATTTTTCCAAGGCATTCTTTATGAAAACAGACGCATCTGAATTTGCTTTGGGCACAGTATTGTTACAAATGGGAACAAATGACAAATTCCATCCAGTAGCTTTCTATTCCAGGAAATTTTCGGCAGCAGAGATCAACTATGAAATCCACAATAAAGAACTTCTCGCAATTGTGGATTCTTTTCAAGAATGGCGTCATTATCTAGAAGGCACTTCTAGTCCAGTCACCGTGTATACGGATCTCAAGAACCTCGAGTATTTCATGTCAGCACGCGTGTTGAATCGTCGTCGAGCTTCATTTGGAGCATGTCTCTATGGTCGAGTTCATTATTACATATCGGTCGGAAAGAAAGCAAGCGGAATGCAATTACGATGCGCTTTCTAGAGCGTTCTTATCTTACTTAAAAAGAAGGAAATGGGCTTTTATTCGAAAATCAACATTAACTGTTGATTCAACTATTCTCAAGCAAGTCAAGTTAAGTATGTCCTCAGATCCCCTTATTCATGAAATTAAGAATAATTCTTCTAAGTCTCATGATATTTCGAAGTTTGAGTTTAAGAAAAATCTACTCTATTTCAAAGGGCGCTTATATGTTCCAGAAGGTGAAGCACGATTACGTGTTCTTCAAGCTCGTCATGACTTCCCGGCAGCAGGACATTTTGGGTACAATAAGACTCTAGAGTTGATATCTAGAGATTTTTGGTGGCCTCAAATGTGGAAGGGAGTCAAAGATTTTGTAAAAACTTGTGATGTTTGTTCAAGATCAAAAACTCCTCGCCATCGATCCTACGGACTTCTTCAGCCATTATCCATTCCAGAACAACCATGGTCTTCTGTGTCTATGGATTTTATTACGGATCTTCCAAACTCAGGTTCTTATGACTCTATATTCGTGATAGTAGATCGTTTTACTAAGATGGCACATTTTATATCATGTAAAAAATCTATCACAGGCAAAAAAACAGCTAAACTTTTCCTTGACAATATCTACCGCTATCATGGATTACCTAAGGATATTATATCGGATAGGGGAACTCAGTTTGTATCGAGATTTTGGAGAACACTTTTCAAGATTCTAAAGGTGGATATAAAGCTATCTTCAGCTTTCCATCCTCAAACTGATGGACAAACGGAGCGCGTAAATCAAGTCTTGGAATAGTATTTGAGATGTACCATCAATTACCAACAAGATTATTGGACAACTCTTTTACCATTGGCAGAGTTTGCTTATAATAATACGATACATTCTTCTACACAACAAACACCTTTTTTTGCCAATTATGGTTATCATCCATGACTTGATATTTTTGACTATTCAAAAGTTGACAATCCTGTGGCGGAAGACTTGGTAAATCATTTGTCAGAACTACATACAACAATGAAGGCACAATTAAAGGAAGCTCAAGAACGATAAAAGATAGACGCTGATGCGTTTCAAAAGGAACAACCACAACTCAACGTAGGCGACAAGGTATGGCTACTTCGTCGCAATATCAAGACTACGCGACCTTGTGATAAGTTGGACTATCGTAAGCTTGGACCTTTTCGTATTTCTAAACAAATTAATCCAGTTGCATATCGATTACACCTACCAGAGTCTATGAAGATCCACCCTGTATTCCACGTGTCTCTTTTTGAACCATATAAGACAATGAACATACCAAGAAGAAGACAAGTGCCACCTCTTCCTATAGAAGTGAATAATAATGACAAATTTGAAGTAGAAGAAGTCTTAGATTCAAGGCGGCGCCAAAATAGGTTGGAATATCTTGTTCATTGGCACGGATACGATATTAGTGAGCGCACATGGGAACCAGCAAAAAATCTGGCGAATGCAGCAAGGAAGGTGGAGACCTTTCATCAACAACATCCATCGAAACCAAGATGAAGACTTTCCCTATAAAAGAAACAAGATATAGGCAAGATAACATTCAACTTTCTATCCTTGTTTGTAGCTTCTTTGTATTTTGTGACGCTAAAGAGATGGAGAATCAACAGCCAGCGGATTTGACTCAAGAGCCTTCATTTGCTGACCTACGGGATGAGACATTGCGATTGTCACAACCCTCAAGACGACGCAACCAAGATGAAGATCTTCAAGAACGACATGTTCTTCCTCGAATAGATGATAAGATACAACGTTGTCGTGGTGAGAGTCTTTGTCCTAAGAAACACTGGGTCTTTTGTGCCTCTCGTTTCTTAAGTACAAGATGAGATTCATAAAGTTTATAAAACTGAAGAATTTACATAAAACATACTTTATTAATCTTGCCATATTCTACCTTTAAAAACCCGCCTTCAAATTTTCCCATAAATCCTAGGATATCACATCAATTGAAGCAAAATTTGAACACAAAGTACTTAAGAAAGTAAGGAAGCAAACCCCATAATTTTTTTGATTATAGCTCATGTGGTTAGAGAGAACCATGTTGTCAAAGAAACCCCTCCATGCTGCCTTTGATTCTGGACCCCCTTTGCTTCACACCTTTATTGCTCCTCATTATCAAAACCCCAAGTATTGAAATTTGGTAGGCTTCTTGCTTGCTTTATGTTGTAAACATCCTCCAATTTTTGCTCCAAAACTCCTCTTGGAAATAGAGTTATAGACTCTACCCTTCTCCTTTAATTCTGTCTTCTACCAACTCTGGATCCGACTACAAATTTCCTCATTTTTCTTTAAACATAACTCCAATAGCAATCAGTTTTTTACACAACTTAATAGACTTATATATCTACAAACCCCAATAAATTTTACTCAAAATGCTACTTTGATCACAAAGATATGCTCCCCCAAACTTCACTGACTTAGAGATAGACCCCTATCACTTTGAAAGAGCATAACATTTTTTTCATAAGATAACTGAGTATCAAACTTACTCTCATCTCTTTCTTTACTTGCTTAGATCACGTCTATCAATTTTCACACTCAAATTCATCCCCTAACTTCATTCATATCCAAAAAAACCCACACACACACTCTGCCCATACAAACCCCAATTCTGCTTTCACTCTATTTCTCTTTTCACCTACATCCGATTACAATTTCACTCATAACTCTTTGCTCAAAGATCATTTTGACTTAAGATTTTGATTTAAAGTAGTAAACTCAATAAGGAACACAACCCCAAAAAATTTTGCCTCTAAAGTCCAAATGGTTCTCAAGAGCCGAGGCCCGAAATTTAGTAAACCTCACTGCCCTAGTCTTAAACACCTGCAGCTTTGACGACTCATATCTCCCTTGATACTTAACCAAAAGACTTGAAAATTGTTTCTATATGTTCCTTATCTTGTCTACTACAAACCTACAAAAAATTGTACTTAAATTTCTCTCTAAGCTTCTTCTACACACAAAAACGTATACTGCCTATCAAAAAGAAAATCCTATCTCTCCAAAAGAACCCTCCTCTTCTTCTTCCCGACCCCCTTCTTGTCCTCCCGGCCTGGTCTTCCTTCTTTCCTTGGTCAAAGAGACACCTCAGCCATGTCTTTCCACCTCTTCAATCCTTTCTTTTGGATTAATTTGAAGGAATCTCACTTTTTGAGGTAAATTTCTATTCTACCTTCTTACTACCATTTTTTTCTACCAACTTCTCTTCTAATTTCAGCCCACAACATTTAAGTTTAGATCTAAAATAGAAGAGAATAAAGGTAAAGTAGATCTAAGATAAAATAGAAAAAAAATCTAATAAGTAGAAAAAAACAATTAAGATTAGATTAGAGATAAAAGAGAAAGAACTACATCCTTCACTGCCAAGTCAAAGAAGCTTGTGTGATTAAGTTCTTAGCTACTTTGGAGTTGACGTGGGTTCGAATCCACTTGACTTCACTGTAGAAATCCTTGACTTCATGACTTGGTACTGCTAGTGGAAATTTCAGCAGGAAATTAGTAGTTTGGCCTACCTATCATCCCTGAGCTTGTGATAAATATTATAACCTCCAAGATAATGTGGTTATAACCACAACCCTTTTTCTTTTTCATCCTCTCTTCTTCTAATCTTAATCTTTTTATTTGAACACATTCTTTTATATCTTTCACACTATGTTTTAATTTACAACGTGACAACGTGTTTGGTATCACGACCTTGGAAGAGATTCTCGAGGTTTGGTGATTTTATTGGAGATAGGAATAACTCCTAACGGTGTTCCAGATGTGATATTCGAAGAAAGTTATGAAGGTCACAACAATGATCAAATAACAGGGTGGTCTTCTCGCCTTGGAATGGGACACTATCCATGGCTGAGAGGACCCATCAATTACCTTCGAAGAGAACAAAGATCTAAATATGTGGCAAATACTATTCGCCGCATCTTAGACTTTCTACACATGTAATCATCGCTCCTCGTGGAACTCGTCCTTTAAAGGGGGGGTAATGTCACGGACATATACATAGTTACCTATATGATCAGATAGAACTAGATAAAAGAAGGTAAAAGCAGGTTAATTCCATAATATCTTTAGAGAAACTTCCTAGAAATTTTATAGACGCTGCTTTGACTTTATAAGTGTCCATAGTAGACTTTTGGATTAGAAACTTGGTCAATAAGTTAGCCACATGTCGCACATGTTGGTAGCTTGAAGACCAAGCTAAATACGTGGCGAACATATAGGAAACTTGCCCTGCAAGTTTGACACGTGTCTTGTAAATTGGATACGTGTTGGAGGTCCTATAGAACGTCGCCACTTAGCTCTTAGGTAGATAGTATAAATAGAGACAAGAGTGAAGCCTTCTTCACTCTTATCAACTCCTTTCTTGTTTCCAGTCTAGTTCAAGGGTCTCTAGTTTTCTTGTCTTTTGGCATTAGCCATTCCAGTTTCTTTTTAATATATATACTTCTTTATATTTATTTCTTTGAGAGAGGTCTCACTTGTTTATTTGACTTCATCCAGTTTTTGTCCTTGACACCTAAATCTTTAAAACGCCATGGATAGCCTGTTGAAAGTCCATTGGGTATAAAAACCGACTAATGGGGATGAAGTCCAATCAATGGAATAAAGTCTTCCATCCCTTGCTTTTATCTCTCTATCCTTAATCTTCATCCTTCCATACCTTATTTTCATCCCTCCAAATGAATCTTGTAGTAGCTTGAATTTCAATCTTTTAGGCCTCAAATTTCCTTTCAAAGCTTCATATTAAACATCTACATCCCATATAATTTAAATGCTATAATCAAACTAAAAAAAACAAACCAAAACAAAGTTTCTTACATCAACTTCTTTAAATTACTTTATTAACCATTCTAACACATACTAAAACTTATAAACATATTATGTACTTTGATTGGTTTTTACATATTGTAAGTAATTATAGTACAATAATATTAATAATATCTCTTTCTATATATAAATATAAATAATATATTTTTTTATTAATAACAATTAATAAAATAACAAAGTATATTTTATTTGATTTTTTTAAAATTATATACTAATCACAAATCTAATTTTAATTTTAATTTTAATTTTTTTTTTATCTAGAATAAGCTTTTACAAAAGTATGTTAGAATTTGTAACAATTTGATAATTTTGTTAGTTATCTAAGGCTGATAATGTCTAATAATTTAAGTCTTTCTTTTATATTATAAATTATATTCTCATAATATTGTATCCTAATATAGTTGAAATATTTAATAAATATTATTTATGATATTATCTTATTTTTAATTTTTATAAATAACTTCTATGTAATTTTTTATTTCAATCTTAAATTCATTATATATAATATTTTTAAATTTTTTTTATTCAAAGCTCTATTTTTTATAAAATAATTAATTATAAGACCAATATATATATATATATATATATATATCTAGCAAAATATCCATAAAAAAACTATCCACTAACAATTGTATACAAACATCCCATTTTCAAAACAAAAAAATTATTAAAGGCACATAATACAAAATTCAAGGATATTCATACATATAAAATTTTAAAGTCCCTTCTTTGCAATAACCTCCTCAAAGATTGTATTTATGCACTTTATTAAGTGCGGTGCCAATCAATTTTTTACATTTCACACTTCATTTAAAGTACTTGTATGGCAAAGAAGACTTCATAATGCATATGCATCTTCACCTTTGGTACAAACACAAAGTGATATTAGATAACAAGAAAATCATTATAATTAAAATAATCATTATCATTTTTGAAAGCATTTAATACACCTACATTTTCCATACCATTCATTGTAGTAAACAATAAATGCTGTAGCTATAATGTTAGAATTTATTATGGAGCTACTATTTATCTTTTCTTCTTTTCTATATATGTACTATATAACTACTTCAATATAGATAAACTTGAAGTTCTATCAATTCTTTTTCAATGTCTCTCTTAACTCTTTCTCAATACATTATCAGTACAAATTTCTTATATTGAATTTTAAATCTTCTTTATTTTTTTCTCCCTTGAAATTTTCTTTATTTTTTTTTGGACATATATTCTTTTATTTCTAGTTTAGATTTGCTTCCATTCTTCTATCTCAACATAAAGATATTATTTTTAATTTTCTTGTTTTATAATTTCATCTTCAATATTATTTTTGTGGTATAAAATTGTTGCATCAATACTTTAATATCTACTGTTGCCTTGCTTAAATTGTGATCTTGTAATCTTTAACCTTGGCTCTCATTTTTCTTTTTTTGATTTTATTTTTATAATATATTTTTTTAATTTTAGATGTATTACTATTTTTTTTTAATCATCTACTAACAATTTATTTTGCTTTGTTACTCACTCATCAATCTCTTAATCTTAATTAGTTTCTATCTTATCATTTATTTATTTATTTTTTTTTTATATTTTTAAAATTTTATTTTAGTTTTTTCTTTATTTTTTTTTTATTTTAATTATAATTATTCTTTTACTATATATCTATAAACAATAAATACTTCTACATCATATATTGCTTCTATTATAGTTATTTATATAGAAACTTCTTTGGTTACTTCAACCAATGAATCTCCATGCCTTCAAGCTCTTCTTTTTCTACCATTGGCTGCTAATGAAAGTAACTATTTTTTATAGGCAAGAATAATAAATGCTAACTTATTTGCGGAACAACTTTTTGATCCAATTCCATTCGAAGAACTTTCTACTCTAAGTGGTTCAGTTCCTATTCTTATTTGTTGAAAAATATTGCTTCTTTTTTGTCATTACTTTGCTCTTGCATTCTAACACCAATACTTGGAATTGGAACATCCTATTGAACTTTGAGAAAAATTTAGATCTAGATTTGACCATTAAAAGATTATTTTTCTTCTATGAATCTATCATGATTGGACACACTTGTAAGTGTTGGATTTTCCAACTTTAAGTGCTTTTAATAATAAGATAAATTATATTTTTTTACAATTTTAATTGTGTGGATAAGCCATCACAAAAAAAGAAATGATTAAAAAAAATCCTTTCTACTTTTTTTCTAATATCTGTTGTGCTTGTACAACAATATTGGAATATAAAATTTTAAAGCCATTTTAAACTCATGTCTCATCTGCTTCTTGTAGAGAAAGAAAGTAAATTCTTCTTATAAAATATAAAGACTTGTCCTATTGGAATTGCAGTTCTAGAATCCCATACATTCAATAGTTTGCAATTTAAAGGTAGATTGCAAAAGCATAGAAAAGATATTTATAAGCACTAAGGTAGTCATGGTTGTGACTATCATCATCTACAAGAAAAGAATAAGCATCCAACTACTCATCATGGTAGTAGATGCCAATCAAAGACACATTCTTACCGCAAATGTGGTATGATTGGACATTTAGTACATATGTGCCAAACTTCTAAATATTTTTTCAAGATATTCTAAAAAAATAAAAAATTCCAAATTATGACTTATGAAGTTCATATTATAGATGAGTCTATGGATCCATATAGAAATAATGATCTAGAGGCTTATATAACTACAAAAACCTATATTAATGAGTCTCATGATGCACTCATAGACTTTGCAATAATGCATAATATCCTATAAGATAAGAGATTTTTTATTACCAATAAATTTTCAACTTGGCAAACTAAAAATTTGATAACCATGATTGAATCAAATGTGTTTTGATTCCTAAAAGGACTAGCAATGGTAATATTGTTTGAAAACTCCATCATTAAATATAAACATATAATGTTTGCTCCTTCTATATGTCAAAGTTTGATCAGCTATCAAAGATGTGCTTGCCAATGGTTTTTATTTTTCAATTGTCATTCTAAATAGGTAAGAGGCTTTAGTTCTTGTGAAGAACAACAAACTTATTGAAAAAAAATTTATTGTGGCAAATTGTTTATACCAAATTGTAATTCAACTTTTAGCTATATCTTATCTTATATTGTCTATCAATAAGAGTCTTATTTCTTTCTAGCATAGATAATTGGAACATCTAGGATTTATATTGTTCAAAAAGATAATTTTATATTTAATTGGATATAATTTAAGATATGTAGATACAAATTCTATGGAATTATATCAAGCATATGTGCATGGCAAAATGATTATTAAGCCCTCAATTTGAAACTCTTGCAAGAATTATTGTCAATGCTTGAGCGACTATATGGAGATATTTGTCATCCTATTAATCCACTCTTTGATCTATTTTGCTATTTTCTAATCCTTGTTGATGCATCAAGCAAACAATCACATGTTTCATTACTATTAACATGAAACATGGTATTTGTTAACCTTCTTTCTATGCTTATTTGTTTTTGGATGTATTTTTTTGATTATCCTATCAAAACATTGCATATAGATAATGCTAAGGAATTTGGATCAAAATCCTTTGAAGATTATTACATTACAATAAAGATTGAATTGATATATTATATTTTATATGGATATATTCAAAATAGACTTATAGAATTATTTATCAAACGTATTCAATTTATTACTTGATTACTTCTCCTTCAAGCAAATTTACATACATTTATATAGAGCCATGTAATTTTACATGTTGTGGCATTAATCTACCTTCATCTTTCCTCTCTTGAGACTACTTCACCATAAGAGCTGCTTTCAGGCCGTATTTCCAATATTTTTCACCTACAGATGTTTGATTGCCATATATGGATTCTTGTATCAAAACTCTAACAGTGTATTATTGGAGCTCATTGACAAGAAGGTATATATGTTGGAATTGATTCAACAAATATTATTTATTTTATCAATCCATCAACTAGTATATTGTTGTATACACATTTTTTTAATTGTAATTTTGAAGAGGATATTTTTTCATTTCTTTGAAAAAGAATTGTTGATTAATAAAGTAATATAGTACTTATATTTAAAGTATTAAAAATATTCATAATAAATTCCTATCTTAGAACATCTCTAGTTGAAACTGAGATTGTTTCAAAGATATGAATTATAAATGAACAAAATATCAATACACTCTTGGATCATTCAAAAGAATAGAAAATCATTCAAAAATAGAATAATATTAAAATTAGAATGACTATTGTCAAAGACAAGAAGATTAAAGACTCTTAAAACAAGACTAACAATAAAAAAGGCATTGACAAGAGTAAAGAAGATTTCATTTTTATTTCTATAAATATTATCTATCTAAAAGCTATGTGACTACATTCTATAAGACTTCCAATAGATGTTCAATTTGTGAGACACATGTCAAATTTATAAGATAAGTTTTCTATAAATGTACCACATACTTAGCTTATTCTATAAGCTATTAATATGTACAATATGTGGCTAACTTATTGGCCAAGTTTCTAATCTACCAATCACCTCAAGACATGTATAAAGATAAAATTGTATCTATAAAGCTTTTAGAAAGCTTTTCTATAAGATATTAATAAATTAATTTATTTTTATTTATTTCTATCTATCTATGTTATTTAAATAATTATTAGAATAAATTTTATGTCTATGATATTACTCACCTTTCTAAAGACGAGTTCCATGAGGAGCGGTGATTATATATTAAAGAAGTTGAACATACGTCAAATTATATTTATTATATATTTTAATCTTTGTTTTTTTTGAAGGTAGTTGATAGGTCCTCTCAGCCATTGATAATATCCCATACCAAAGTGGAAGGACCACCTTGATATTTGATCATTGTTGAGGTCTTCATAACTTCATTCAAAGAAAATATTTGAAATACCATCAAGAGTAGTTTTTACTTTCAAAAGTATCACCAAACAATGAAAGTCTCTTCTAACATTGTAATACTAAATATGTTATATCCTGCCATCAATTTAAAGAAGAATATGTCATTTTTGAAAATCTTCATCTCTATTCTGTTGTCTTGAAGATTGTGACAACCAGAATATATCATCTGGTAATTCAGCAAATGATAGCTCTTGAGCTAAATTTATTGATTATTAATTTTTTATTTTTTTAATACTAAAATTAAAAAAAATAACAAACAATGATATAAAATAAAATGAAATCTTCATTGAACCTACTTTGCTTTATAGCAAAATTTTTTTGTCTCTTCATCTTAATTTTGATAGATATCATCAATAAAACACATTAACTTTAGCTGATGCATTTGCTAGATTCTTGGATGGCTCCTATGTGCATTTACTAATATCATATCTGTGCCAATATATAATATATTCCAATCTATTTCAATGCCGCCTTGAATTTAAGACCTCTTCTATCTTAATTTTTTTTTTATTGTTGTCTATTTCTATAGGAGGCAATGGCATTTATCTTTCTCCTTATATATTTGCTATCTTATATAGTTCAAGCAAAGGCATGTGAAATATAAGATGGATCTTTATAGACTCCGATAGGTTTAATCAATAAGCAGCTGAATTGATTTGTTCACAAATTGGAAATGGATCAAGCCTTTGATAATCCAACTTGTCACAAGAATAAATAGTCTTGATATTATAATAAAGTAGCCATATCTTATCATCTACCTGGAATTAAAATTACTTCTTACAATAGATATTTGTGTTAGTTTTTTGTTGTTCTTGAGCTTCTTCTAATTATATTTTCTTTATCATATGTAGTTTTGACAATCAATTTGCCATGTCTTCCGCTGTAGGATTATCAACTTTTGAAAAGTCAAAAGTATCAATTCATAGATAATAATCATAATTGGTAAAGAAAGGTGTTTGTTGAGTAGAAGAATGTACCAAATTATTGTAAGGAAACTTTATCAATGATAAAAGAGTTGTCTAATCATCTTAATAATAATTAACAGTATATTTCAAATATTGCTCTAAAATTTGATTTACCTATTCCGTTTGTCCATCAATTTGAGGATAAAAAGTTGAAGATAGTATTATGTCTACTTTCAATATCTTAAAAAAGATTTTTCAAAATTTTGATACAAATTGTGCCCCTCTATTTAATATAATATCTTTTAGCAATCTATGATAGTAATAGATGTTGTCAAAAAAGAGTTTAATTATTTTTTTATCTATGATAGATTTTGCATATAGTACAAAATATGCCATCTTTGTAAAATAATCTTCAATCATGAATATAGAATCATATAAACTTAAAATTGATAGATTTATAATAAAATCCATAGAGACAAAAGACCATAGTTGTTTCCATATAGATAAGGGTTGAAAAAGTTTGTAAGATCGATAATGAAGAATTTTTGATTTTAAACAAATATCACATGATTGCACAAATTCTTTAACTATTTTTTGTATTTAAGGCCACGAAAAATCTCTTGATATTAGTTCCAAATTCTTATTGTATCCAAAATAGTCTAATATAGGGAAGTTGTCACAAGCTTCAAGAACATGTAATCATGCTTATCTTTTTGAGATATATAAGCATCTTTGAAAATAGAATAAATTATTTTTGAACTCAAACTTAGAAGTATCATTAAATTTAGATGAATTATTATGAATATTTTGAATAAAAGGGTTTAAAGACATATTTAACTTGATTTATTTAAAAAAAGTTGAATCAATAGTCAATATTGATTTCATTGTTCAAAGATGAAATTATTTTGGCTTCAACAAGATTGTCTTTTATTAATCAAAAGTTGAATATCTTTTTTTGATACAAGATAAGAATATCTAGAAAAGACATCAAACAAACCTTATTATTTTCTTAGCTGATAAGTAATAATGAACTCAAATCTAGACAAAGACATACTCCAATAAGCTTAGCAATGATTCAAAATATGTGTTGACATGAAATATTCGAGGTTCTTATGATTTGTATACATGGTGACTAAATTAGAAGTATCTTCTAAATAGTGACACCATTCTTAAAAAGAATCTATAATTGCAAAAAATTCTTTGTCATAGATCTTGTAGTTAATCTTAATTGTTGAAAATTTTCTTGAATACAAAGTTATTGGATGAAGTTTGTCATTTGTTCCTATTTGCAACAATATTGTATCCAAGGCAAAATCCAATGCATTTGTTTTCATAAAAAATATTTTAGAGAAGTAGACACAATACAAAATTAGTACAAAAATAAAAGTTATCTTCAAAGCTTCAAATGATGCTTATGCTTTCTTATTCTACTTAAGTTTTTTTTTAATAAATTAAGTGTGTTAGTAGAGTTGCAATTTGAAAAAATTTCTTCATAAAGATTTGATAGTAATGGATAAATCTCAAAAAATGTTGTACATCTCTTATTATTCTTAGAATATTCTAATCTATAATTGTCTAAATTTTTTTAGGATCCATCATTAGATTGTCATTTGAAATGATGTATCTATTAGGAATATACACTTTGGAGGTTCACAAAACCTTCTAAAACATTTTAGAGATTCTTGAATAAGTGAAAGTCAGTTTAGAAGCTTCCTAATTGGTGAAAATAGCTCAAGAAACTTCCTAGTTACTAGAAGGAGCTCAAAAATCTTTCAAGTTAGTGGAAGGAGTTCAAGAAGCTTTCAAGTTAGTAGAAGAAACTCAAGAAGCTTCCCAATTGGTAGAAGCTACTTAAAAAGCTTCTTAGTTTTATAGAAGCTATTCAAGAAGCATCTTAGATAGGGATATATATAGGAATCACGGCTAAAGAGTTCTTTAGTCTCAACAATGCATCTCTCAAAATTCTAGCTCTTCTTTCTTGATGTTGTTTGTGTACTCATCTAATTAATTTAAGTTCTTGTTAATTTTTTCTTGAAACCTTATTTTAATTCAAGTCTCTTGCTTTGTATTCTTGTATCTTTGATAGTTTGTTGAGACTGTCTTCATCTTGAATATTAGAGTTGGATCCTTCTTCTTAGAGAGTGGATTATCCCTCTATTCAAAGATATGCCAATGCTTTAGAGGTTGGAGATTATCTTCCTTTAAATTGATATTTTCTTCATAATAATATTAGAGCTTTGTCTCTCTTGTGAGAGAGTGGATCATCCATCTCTTTAAAGGTCTTAAAGTATTTTAGAGATTGCAGATTACTCTCTTCTAAACTGATATTATCTTCTTATTGATTCATTTTTTTTTTTTTTTTCTTAGAATGGCTGGACGTTAAGACATTAATATGATTAAATCTTTTGAGTCCAAGTTAGATGCCATTATAAGTATTCTTACTATCTTATCTACTAGGACTGTGGAGATTGAAAGAGTTATTACAAAACTTCATAACAACGTAATATCCAAAGTAATATAATCTAGACTACATCCACTTCCAATTTCTTTACTTGAAGATACAGTCCTACCTTTGCTATGTCAAAGAAATCCACCTCTTCAACAATGTAAGGAGCCTCAAATTAGTCTTCTAGAGAAATATGATGGTACGCATTGAAAGTTTTAAATATTTATTAATTAAATTTGATTAATAATAGTATTACAACCTAATACTTGATAGAAGAATCACAGGTTGGATTGATTGGCATATTATTTACAAGACAAGCATTATCATAGTTTATTTCCTTGTTTGAAAAAAAATCATCAATTTTGAACAATTTTAAAGTTTTCATAGTACCATTTGGGAAAGTATTTGGAGAACATGATAAGGTTCATTAGACAACAGCTAAGATCCAAGCATTGCACCAAGAGATGTACTCCATATTAGTTTATGCATTTGATTTTAGAAAGTTAGCGTGCAACATCAATGGAGACAAAGAAGCGCTAATGAGTAAATTCTATTGAGAACTAACAGATAATGTGAAGGATTTGTTATTGTCACTTCCAGATCCACAATTATTCAATGAAGCCATTAGCCAAGCTATAAAATATGATAATCAATTATTTCAATGTTGCCAAGATCAACATTTATGGACTTCAATAAGACAGCTTGCAATCCGAAATACTTTTATTACATTGATAAGCATTCTAAATTCACACTCAGAAGTAGAAGATATGAAACTTAATATAATACAATTTAAACTTCTTAGTTTATAAGAAAAGAAGCATTAGATGAAAGAAGGTCTATACTTGTATTGTGACAAGGAAGACTATAAGGTTGACAATTGTTCAAAGAAACAAAATCAACACATTATCAAAATCAAGAGTACAATTCTTTAAGAAAATGATAATGTTCAGCCATAGTAGGGATTGTACGGTTGAACAATCCAATATTAAAAAACTATTCAAGTTCCTCTCTTTCTGTTCAACTTGCTCATTATTTTATAATTTTTTTTGTATTTTGGCCCTCAGAAGCTTCAAACAATGGCCTTGTTGGATTTGGAGGCATCTGCTTGTTTTGCAGATGAAACATTTATTAAGCTTTATAAAATCCTTCTAATATAGAAATTCAAACCTATTCATGTAGAGATAATAGATGGACGACCCTTATCCTCTAGTAGTGTCATCCATGAAACCATGCCTATAGAAGTGTCATTCAAAGATCATAGAAGTATGAGTCATCAAATTGACTCATTAGTTATTTTAGAATAAAAGAATATATTTAGAATGCCAAAATTACAATTATAAAGTAAAGATGTATTCAGATGATGCTAAATGAAAGAGATTAGTATTAGTGAGAAAGAAATAGGATCTTAGTAAGTCTTGGAGACACTTATCTTAGTTAATTTAATATTTTTCTTAATTATAAGAATAAGTATTTAGTTATTGAAACCAATATCTACATTGGCCTTTTATATTTATGTAGCACTTATTAAATATATATAAATTTTACTTAGTAAGTAGAAGAAGCATGAAAAAGAAATTCATGTCTTTTTAGTTATTTATGTAGAAAATAGAATTTTTAGTTGATTTAAACTGATTTTATTATTATAAAATATTACCAAGGTAGAATAAAATAGTTTTAAATAGACATTATTATTTTATAAATATTATAGGAATTTTTAGAATTTATTTAGAATTTATTTAGAATTATTTAGGAATTTTTAGAAGAATTTTTAAAACTTCGGTAAAAATGAGTTTTACCACCTTGGGAGCAATTATGAAGAATTGAAGTAAGATTTGAACGCCATACAAGGTTCCTAGAGTAATTGGGTGTTTCTAAACACCATGGTAAAGTCAAAATTATAAAAAAAACAAATTTTATTAGTAGAAGATAGGAGGACCAACAACTAGTATAATCTTTGTAGGAAGGGAGGTGCACAAGTCCCATATAGGTTGTGGCACCTTGGATATAGGTAGGAGGATAAGACTAAGGCCTTGTGGCCCCTCTAGGACACCCTTATACACTACTTGTGAGCCTTGGTGAGGTTCGAACTCATGATCTCTTAAGCAAATTATTCTTGAGATAAAAAAATTTCACTTAATTTTTCTATTATTTATCTTTTATCTTTGGATTATCATAACTTATTCATAGTAATTTAGATTTATATATTTTTTATACCATTAGAAAGATAAAAAAAATTATCTAAATAAAAATTTAATTTTTATTTTTTACTTTTAATTTTTATTAGATAAAAACACAATGAATAGACTATGATGTAGTTTTGAATTGTGTACTTATTTGATATCCTATACTTCTCTTGTTTTGTGGTTGTTATTCTAGTTGTACTTGTTATTTGCTCTTTTACTTCATACCACCATTTACAAGTAATTCTTAAGTGAGGCCACCTTATAACTTGAGTTGAAGGGTGAAAATTTATCCTCACATTTTGGAGAGTTCGCCAAGAAGTGGTGCTTCTAATTGTATGGGTGATTGTAGAGTGAGTTAATGGTGGTTGATTCCTTTGTGGACTTTCTGAATAAGCATTTCAATTCTATCCTTCATCATTAATAATTTTTCTATCTTTTTTTATTTTTTTTTGTAAACAAAGCTTTTATTATCTATAGTCAAAATAAATAAATAAATAAAATAAAATAAAATAAACTAAATAGAAGGTGATTTGCTCTTGGATTTTTATCAATCAATTTTTATGTAATTATTATTTATATTTGAAATTTTGTGAAGATATTTATCTTTACTTTAGCTTTTTAAAAAACTAATATATATTTAATTTGGACCATATTTTAATTTTTGGTTAATTTTTGAATAGAAGTGGATCCACTACCTTGAATAATTGCTCCCAAGAGTGATTTGCTCTTGGATTTCTAACAATCAGTTTTTTTGTATTTATTAGTTGACCTTAAAACTTTGTAAAGTTGTGTATCTTGTTGTTAGCTTTCTAAAGAATTATTACAATTGATTTGAATCAAATTTGAATTTTTGGTGAATTTTTGATTAGAAGAGGTTTGACTGCCTTGAATGTTTGCTCCTAAGAGTGACTTACTCTAGGATTTTCATCAATCAGTTTTTATGTGTTTTGTAGTTGATTTCGAAATTTTCTTAGATTGTGTATCTTATTATTAGCTTTCTAAAGAATTTTCTCAAGTTTTATTTAGATCAAAATTGAATTTTTGGTGAATTTTTTATTAGAAGAGGATTCATCATTTTGGGAGTTTGCTCCCAAGAGTGATTTGCTCTCGGATTTTCATCAATCAGTTTTATTGTGTTTTTTATTCGACTTTGAATTTTAATGAGGTCATTCACCTTATTGTTAGATTCCTAAAGAATTATTACATGATTAATTTGGATAAAAGTCTTCAATCTCTCTTGTAGACATGGGTGTAGAGAATAGATAGAACCATTAATCTATTAATTTTATATTCTAATATTTATTAGAACATTTAGTACGGATCAAAAAGACAGACATTAAATATTTATTAGCCTTCATTAACAAATGTCAAGTTGGCAAGAGATGCAACAAGGTGAATTCTCCTTCAAGCTGGTATGAATTGATTGCAAAGAATTTTTTTGTAATGTAATCTTTGTTATTAACCATTGTAGTGGATAATTTCTTAACAACTTTTGTATAAAGAAATAAAAAAAGGGAGAGCTCGAGCTCTTTACTATCCTAATATGGAATTTTTTTTCACATTATTATTAATCAGGATCACTCCTACATAGGGTCGTACTATATTGTAAGTAAAATTAAAAAAAATATTGCTTGAGGTAATACTCAAGCAATTATTCTCTCTTTACTTCCTTGTGTTTTGTTTCCCGTCTCTGTTGGAAGATATTTTAAGTAGGTTGCAAATAGACAGTAAAAAATATTTTTTAAATTAGTTTTTTTTAAGGGACTAGTATATTAAAATTATGAGTCTAGGTGAACTTTATATCTATAGTCATGCTAGATGTCGTGTTTTACTACATCTAGAAAACCTAAATTATTTCCACCAATAAAAAATCCAAGAAAATTCTTTAAAAATTCCACTTCAAAATTAAGAAGAATTAAGGTCCAATGGTTGAATAACGAAGACAAACCTACAACGTCACAAGACATATTTGTATTCAATCCATTGAAATTAAATCCTAACCAAGTAGTAGAAGAAGAAAGAGTAGACTTGGAATTCTTTAATCTTGTTAGAAAAGTAAATCAAGAAGGAACAGAGTCAAGATCTAGTTCTTTTTCAATGGATTGTGACAAGGAAGCCTCTTCCAATCTTATATCCATAAATCCCTTGGTCCAACTAGGAGATTTTCCCATTATAATTCTATAGGGATTACAAGCAGCTTCCATGCTTCACAATCTTCTAATCTTTAAAAGAATTAGGGATGATGATCCAATAGTATATGTGGAGAGATTTATAGAACTTTTTATAACATGTTTGATGACCAATCTTGGATATTATCTTGTGTGATTTTCAAGCACGTTAAAGGATGGAGCTTATGAATGGTATAAAAACCATCCCTCCCAAATCTTTAAAAATTAGAACATGCTGATGAGAGCATTCCTAGAGAAGTTTAAACCAAAAATGTAGCAAAGTAATGCCCTCATGGCTCTTTTTTCCTTGAGACAAGGAAAAAGAGAGGAGATTAATAAATACATTTGGTAATTTGAATTAATAGTGAATCAATTTATAAGAATCCTTGTCACAAACGACACTCTTATCTATTTTTTTATCCAAGGATTCAATAAGGAAGGTATGATTAAAGAAATCGTTAAAAGAAGGCCAAAAAATTTAGAGGATGCCAAAAAAATAGCATAGGTGATTGAAGACATTGACAAACGATAAGAGATGATGTGGAGGAAGATAGACCATAGAATTCCAAGTTTTATACCAATCTATGCTCAAAATATAGATAAGTCTTAAGGATACTCTTATAGAATTATAAAAAATCAATTCCAACCTATAAACCATTATTGTAGACCATTAGAGGTTATATTATTACTTAGTCTCCCAAAATTGACATATCCAGAGAATAAAAATAGGTAGAAGGAAGAATTTAAAAATGAAGTCTTTCAAAGCCAAAAGAGATTCTAAAATGAGTTGGCACAATAAATAAAAATCATGTAAGAATAAATGACCTTGTTAATCAAGGGCCAAAATCTAAACTAAGTCCCACCTCCCATAGAATCTAATAGGCACATTTTAAGGTTGTGGTGTACTCAATGCAATCAATCAAAGCACATTAATTAATTTTATTCAGATCCAAAAAATTATTAATATAATCTTTGATGGCAACCAGCTTACATCCTTTCTTATAGAAACCAAGATAATACAGGATCTAGTTCTCATCTACAAAGCCATGATTATGATAATCAAGGTTTTAAAAACCAACCAAGACCAAGGTAGGAAGTATATCACCTTTGTGGCAAAAGACACCTATTGGGTAGTTGTTAGATAGAAAATAGAATTGTTTGTGGAAATTGTAGGAAAAACCACCCTACAAGCATATATAAGCATATTGATAAGGTAGTTTTATTAAATTTTCCACAAGCAAATTATCATCAATAAACTCAAGATCATTTGAAGGGGGCAAAAAATCAAAATTCTGACATTACCTTAAAACCTCCAAATCTATTTTATGACCATAGCAATAACCATCAAAACCAACATTCTTCTTCAAATTTAAATATTAATCAAGGATTCATTCTCCCACACGGTGGTCACTCTCAACATGGCCAATATTATGAGAGTCAAGGCTCTTAAGATGTAAGATTTATAAACCAAATCAATGGTGGAATGATTGAGGAATAAGCTTCTACCTCCTCTATAATAGTCTAGCTTATATTTCTTGCGTGAAACTTGATTATGCATGAATTGCTCCAATCTAAGGTGCAAACACAACCTATGATGCCAATCTTATCAGTTATAACAAGGTATAGGTATTCTAGTCTTCTCGCTCTTATTTCAATTGATAGAGAAAATAGTTTAGAAGATTTTTTTCACTTTTTAGATTTAAATAAAACTACAAGGGAAGCAATGGATAATATTAGAAATTCTCAAGAATTATTTCAAGTCCTTGAACCCAGCTCGAATAGATTGCCAAGGACTTTGAAAGAAAATATTGAGATAGAGGAATTTTTTTCTAAAAAAGAGTGGAAAAGACCTAAAATTCCCAATCTTGACTTTAATCCTTCAATTCAACTTAAAGGCAAAGATCAAGTCAAGTCATATGATTTATGAGAGGATTTAAAAAAAATTAAGAGAGATATTACAATTGCTCAATTATTAGAAGTTATTTTTCTAATAAGGAGGAGTTTTAATATGAAGTTTTTTAAATGAAGTGATAGAAGACTTGACCTCACAATTTAAAATTGATCATAGGAAGACTACTCCTTATCACCCTCAAACTAATGGGCATACGGAGAGGGTGAATCAAACTTTGGTTAATATCCTTAGAAAAACCATGACAACTTCTAAACATGTTTAGAACTTTAAGCTTCCTACAGCTTTATGGGCTTATAAGACCATGTTTAAGGTGACCACTCAAGCCACTCCATTTTTCCTGGTTTATGGTATAGAAAGCCATTTTACCAATTAAATTTGAAATCCCTTCTCTTTGAATTGCCTTGACAGAAAGATTGTCAACTAAACAATCTTTGATGGATAGATTAGAATGTCTAGAAAGTCTGGATGAAGCTAGAAGATAGAGTGTTTAATATACAAAGGTTATACAAAGAAGAAGAAAAATTACCCTTGAAAAATGATACAAGATTAGAATTCTTAGGACTGACATGTTGGTTCTTTTACAAGATGTTAGGCAATTAGATTTTTCAAGAAAATTTGATGCCTTATAGTTCGACCCTTATGTAGTTAAAAAAATCTTTTCAAATAATTTAATTTGATTGTAAATATTGAATGGAGAAGATTTTTCTACTAAAACTTCTGGAAATAGATATAAAGAATATAGAGTGTGATTTATATTATATATGAAAAAAAATATATATGTATATATATATATATATATATATATATATATTAGAATGTTAAAATTTATAATTTTATATATGATAAACATCCAAGAGAAGTTGCAACATTGGTCATAAGAGAGGTTGTTACTGAAGCATCCTAGATTTGAATCTAGTTGGAAAAATGAGCTATCCCAATGAGCTAGTATTAACATAGGAAACAACCAACCTCGACACTCAATGGATATATAAGCCTTAGAAGGCTAATATCACAATCTTTTCATGTTGAAGAAGAATCTGAAATTATTATCTGTTATTTTTTATTTTTTATTTTTAGCTTTGATTTTTTTTTCTATAATTATTAGTTTTTATATTTTATTTAATTTTTTTCTCTTCTTTTTTTGATTCTATAGAACAAATCTATTTTAATTCCTTCAGATTAGTAGCAATTCATTTATTCTTCTCTTAAATAATCATTAAAACTTTTGTAGACAATTCTTCTATTTATTCAATAGCATTTTGAGAGGTCAAATTTTGGATTCTTCTCCTTTGCAAATTGTCTCAGATGGTCACCATGTGTAAGTCATCAAATTGACTCATTAGTTATTTTAGGATAAAAGAATACATTTAGAATGCCAAAACTACAATTGTAAAGTAATGATGTGTTCAGATGATGCTAAATGAAAGAGATTAGTATTAGTGAGAAAGAAATAGGATCTTAGTAAGTCTTGGAGACACTTATCTTAGTTAATTTAATATTTTTCTTAATTATAAGAATAAGTATTTAGTTATTGAAACCAATATCTATATTAGCCTTTTATCTTTATGTAGCACTTATTAAATATATATAAATTTTACTTAGTAAGTAGAAGAAGCATGAAAAAGAAATTCATGTCTTTTTAGTTATTTATGTAGAAAATAGAATTTTTAGTTGATTTAAATTGATTTTATTATTATAAAATATTACCAAGATAGAATAAAATAGTTTTAAATAGATATTATTATTTTATAAATATTATAGGAATTTTTAGAATTTATTTAGAATTTATTTAGAATTATTTAGGAATTTTTAGAAGAATTTTTAAAACTTCGGTAAAAATGAGTTTTACCACCTTGGGAGCAATTATGAAGAATTGAAGTAAGATTTGAACGCCATACAAGGTTCCTAGAGTAATTGGGTGTTTCTAAACACCATGGTAAAGTCAAAATTATAAAAAAAACAAATTTTATTAGTAGAAGATAGGAGGACCAACAACTAGTATAATCTTTGTAGGAAGGGAGGTGCACAAGTCCCATATAGGTTGTGGCACCTTGGATATAGGTAGGAGGATAAGACTAAGGCCTCATGGCCCCTCTAGGACACCCTTATATACTACTTATGAGCCTTGGTGAGGTTCGAACTCATAATCTCTTAAGCAAGTTACTCTTGAGATAAAAAAATTTCACTTAATTTTTCTATTATTTATCTTCTATCTTTGGATTATCATAACTTACTCATAGTAATTTAGATTTATATATTTTTTATACCATTAGAAAGATAAAAAAAATTATCTAAATAAAAATATAATTTTTATTTTTTACTTTTATTTTTTATTAAATAAAAATATAGTGAATAGATTATGACGTAGTTTTGAATTATGTACTTACTTGATATCCTATACTTCTCTTGTTTTGTGGTTGTTATTCTTGTTGTACTTGTTATTTGCTCTTTTACTTCATACCACTAATTACAAGTAACTCTTAAGTGAGGCCACCTTATAACTTGGATTGAAGGATAATAACTTACCCTTACAAGAAGCCAAATTTTGTTTAACATTATCAAGACTCCTTCAAATCATATTATTTGTGGACTCTCTTGATTGGAAAAATATAATTAATCTATAGATTAGAAGTTGGAAAGCATAATATTTCTAGTAGAAATCCTTGCAAAAAAAAAATCATAAAAAGCTACAAATTGGTAAGCCTTTATTTGTTGGAATAAGGGCTTTTATAAAATCAACCAAAGAAGGTACATTGTTTGTTATTTATGTGACTTCGACTAAAGAAAATATGACTTCATTGGCAAGTATTCTAAAGAAATATAATGAATTTTAAGATGATTTTTAAAAGAAGAATGTTGATATATTGCCGGATCATCGATTATATGATTGTGCTATAGATCTTCAAGAAGGAATGCAAGCACTTTTTGGCCTAGTCTATAATCTTTCTCAAAATGAGCTTTCAATATTTAAGGGATATATTGATGAAAATCTCTCAAAGAACTTTATTAGACATTCAAAGTCTCTAGTAGCTTTACTAATATAATATATTCTTGATTTTTTAGGTATATAATAAGATTGAGTTGTTCTTAGAACTTATCGCTAAAGAAGGAGGTGATGTTAAGGATATATATTTTGGAGGTTCACAAAACCTTCTAGAACATTCTAGAGATTCTTGAATAAGTGAAAGTTAATTAAGAAGCTTTCTAGTTGATAAAAATAGCTCAAAAAGCTATATAGTTAGTAGAAGGATTTCAAGAAGCTTCCAAGTAGGTAAAAGGAGCTCAAGAAGCTTTCCAATTAATAAAAGCTGCTTGAAAAGCTTCTTAAATTGATGGAAGATACTTAAGAAGTATCTTAGACAAGGATATATATAGGAATCAAGGCTGAAAAATTCTTCAATCTCAACAATGCATCTCTTAGAGTTCTAATTTACCTTTCTTGGTATTGTTTGTGTATTCATCTAATTAATTCAAGTCCTTGTTGGTTTCTTTTCAAAACCTTATTTTAGTTTAAGTTTCTTGCTTTGTGTTCTTGTATTTTTGATAATATTCTAAAAAGTCAACTTGAATAATGTGAAATAGACACTTTTTTTATCTTTGCATATAATCCTGTATTTTTAAGTTTTTATAACATACAACAAAGATGAAATTCATATTCTTCTGTATTCTTAGAATAAATCAGAATGTTATTAAAATAACAAACATTAAAATCATCAAGAAACTCACAAAAAATATCATTCATAAGATATTAAAAAGTATCTAGTATATTTGTAAGTCCAAACAATATGACATTATATTTAAAATGTCCATATCTAATTTAAAATGTAGTTTTCTATTCATCACTTTTTTTGATGCAAACCAAGTTGTATGCTCTTTATAGATCTATTTTTGTATAGATCTTTGCTTGACTAAATTGATCAAGGAGTCCTGAAATTAAAGATAAAAGATATCTATTCTTGATGGTAATCTTGTCAAGTCCTTAAAAATCTACACACATTCACAATAATCTATCTTTTTTCTTTATAAATAAGATAGGAGCTTCTGCTAAAAACTTTGAATGGCATATAAAGTTCATAGCTAAGTTCTTATTAATATATTCCTTCAATGTAGCTAAGTCATTTTGTGATAAATCATAAACTGGTCCAAATGGTAGTTGAGCTCCCTCTTAAAGATTGATTGAATATTAATAAGATTGATGCTTTGGAAGAATATTAATATTTTTTTTTCTCAAAAATACCTTAAAAATCTTGATATTAGCTAGGAATATCACTTATAGTCTTTTCAATATCAGAAATGGATGTGGCATATATAATGAAAGATGATTCTTTTTTTGCTACATATATGAACGTTTTTGCACCTAGTAGTAAAGATTTGGGTATATTAGACTTATATATATCTACTTGACTAATGGATTTTTAGATTAAACTACAAAAAAAATCAAGGTTATGAGAAGTCCAATCTATTTGAAGATTATATCTTTTTAATCATGATAATCTTAAAATAATTAGATTGAAAGGAAATCTAATTATATTAAATATTACTACGCTATTATATCCCTTAGTTGTTATATTTAAAAGAACAATATCATGGATAACATCTCCAAAGGACAACAAATGACTATCTATGATTTCTACGTATACAGATTTAGTTTTCTTGATTAGAGATATTTCTTATTTTTTGATAAAATCATTGTCTATAAAATAAGATAAGACTCATAAATCTAATAAGTCAAAGACTTTATAATTTTTAGATCCTAATAATACATCTATTATAAAATAAGGTGAAGGATCTAAAGAAAGAATAAGATCTTTATAAGATGTTGCACGTGATTCTAGCCGCACAATCCCTACTGTAACTGGAAAAATTTATTTTCCAATATATTATCTTTTTTAGTAACCGTACTCTTTATTTTGTGATTGCATTGCTTCTTTGGATAATATTGAGCAGTATGCTTAGCTTCTCTACAATATAAGTGCAAATCTTCTTAAGGATGTTGAATCTTTTCTTATTTGATGAAAGGTTTAAAACGTACTGCATCAATTTGCATTGGTTCTAACTTAGTCAAATAAGTTTATGAAAACTTTCAAGTTGTTGTCATTAATTGATTTATTCTTCTTTAATCAAATCTATATTTTTGACACTTTTCAAATAATCAATTGTTGTATATAATGGCTTGAGCAATAAATTATTTCAAAGAGTTTGCTTTTGACAAATCTTTGATATTATCCTTCAATCTATAACAAAATTGATTGATAAGGGCTTTGTCATTCTATTCCACATTGCAAGCAATATTTTAGAATTTTACAATATATATTGTGGCTAATTGTGATCTTTGTTATAAAGATAAGAGTTTAATCTCTCTTATCTTCTTTCAATTATTTTTTTAAAATGTGGCTATAAACACTTCAAAGAATGAATTCAAATCATAAAAAAATCATGAATCTTTTTCTATTAAAGATGCAAATAAAAAAAGAGCACTTTCAAATAGAAGTGTGTTTATGAATCTAACTTGAGTGCATTGATTAGGATATTGGAAAGGATGCAATCTTAGATATAGCTTGACTTGTTGCAAAAATCTTTGAAATTTTGATCTTGTTCCATCAAACTCTTCAAGCATACTAATCTTTGTCTTGTTCACGCTTATAGAAGCAAGACTTCTTAGATTTGATTGTGAGACCAATTTACTTGATTCCCTCAATTGTACAATTTTTTGGTGTAGGCTGTGGGCTTCTTTTATAGATGTAGGAATAGTACTTTTATAATTGATATTAATAATTTTGAAATTTCTACACTAAGAGTGTTGACAAGTTCCTAAAGATCTATGATAGTTGCAAATCTATTTTCACTTCTGCTAAGTGTAGCATCTATAATCTTTCCTTCTATTTTAGACAACTTAATAACTCTACAATTCAAATTAGAAGAAGGTAATCTGCAACCTTTAATATCAAATAAAAATTTCTATAAAGAATGGTGATCTACTCTCTTCTAAAAAAAAAATCAAGGTTAAAAAGCAAAGAATGTTAGTTTAAAGATGGATAGTTTACAAGCGTCAAATGCAACAATAGAAGTAGGATAATCCACTCACTTCTTAAATACAAAATAAAAATAATAAATATTCACTCTTTTCAAACTATTAAGGAATCATAAAAGAAAAAAATACCAATATATTCTTGTGTCACTCAAAAGAATAGAAAATCATTCAAAGATAGAATAATATTAAAATTAGAATAGCTATTGCCAAAAATAAGAAGACAAGAGACTCTTAAATTAAGACTAAGAACAAAAAAGACATTAATAAGAATAAAGAAGGCTTCACTCTTATTTCTATATATACTATCTACCTAAGAGCTATGTGACCATGTTTTATAGGACTTCCAACTCATGTTCAATTTGCAAAACATGTGTCAAACTTGCAAGACAAATTTCTTATATGTGTGCCACATATTTAGCTTATTCTACAAGCTATCAACATGTGCAATACATGGCTAACTTGTTGGCCAAGTTTCTAATCTACCAATTATCTAAAGACATGCATAAAGATAAAACCGCATCTATAAAACTTCTAAGAAGCTTATTTATAAGATATTAATAAATTAATATATTTTTATTTACTTCTATCTATCTATATTATTTAGATAAATTATTAGAATAAATCTTATGTCCGTAACAAGTTGTCAAAATTTTGCATTTGAAGCGGATCCCAAATTAGATACTTGATGGTTTTAATGATGCACCAAAAATTACCAAAGTTCCTATCAATAAGGCTAAGAATATATTTTCTTGTATTACAATGCTTCAAGTTATCACACCAATAATAAAAAAGACTCATGGCCTAGATAAAACATCACATAAGAAAAGTACCATGATAATTATTGATCTTGTTGAAAATAATATTATTTCTATAAAAACCACTATCAATACTATGGTGCCATCAATTATTGATGTTCTATCAATGAAAGCTATCCCTTTTACTTGTGCAAGAGAGATCCTTGAGATTGAAAGGAATAAGACAAAGTTGAAGACAAAATTATCTATTTTGTATTGCGATACGCATGATATTTGGACAAATAATCTACTACGGTAGATGAAAATTTTGCTTGTATGATTGTAGAAGCTCTTTTTTATATAAAAAAAAAAGATCTCAAATCTAGAACCGTCAAAGAAGAAATACACTACTTTGATTGGTTAAAATAAAAAATTATCATCAATGAAGAATATATTTCTTTGTACAAGAAAAAAGTTTTTGGTCAAATTGTGGATACTCTTATTTCTCACTTTTTAGGATATAAGATGGTATTGGTGCACAAGTGTGATATTTATGGTCATATAATTTATTACAAAGCTTGCTTTATTGCACAAGGCTTTATCTAATAATTTGAGATTGATTATGAATCTATATTCTTTTTAATTATGGATTCTATCACTTTCTAATATATTATTGGAATGGTAGTACATATTGACCTTGAAATGCATTTCATGGATGTAGTAACTACTTATTTATATGATTCTCTTGATGCAAATATTTACATGCAAGTACCATCTAAAATAGATGCAAGAAACTTGCATAGCCCTATTCTAAAATGATATTATGGTATTAAATTATAAAGGGCCTTGTATGGTCTGAAACAATTTGGATACATGGGATATCAATGCTTATGAAACTACTTGATTACAAATTATTTTATAAATGATCTATTGATCCCTTGTCTTTTTATCAAATAAGACAAAAGTAGATTTATCATTAATGCAGTATATGTTGATGATCTTAAGCTTATGGGCACTAAATTTGCATGTATTGTAGCTACTAACTTCTTTATTTATAAATTTGAGATGAAAATACTAAGAAATATTAGAGATGCAAGATAATAGATTAGCAAATGGACAAAAAAAAGAATATAGAATTAGATTGATTTTCAAAATAAAAAACTAGATGATTGATAAGAATAAAAATTACATTGATATCAAAAAACAATGCAACACTTTGAATTACTCCAAGACTTGTGTTAGCAAGATTGAAGTATACCTTGGTCTTACCTTCTATTTATATTGCAAGGTCTATGTCCTATTGAACCTTCTATAGAAGCTTTTTCAACTTGATGAAAATATCTATAGATGATTCTAACTACGAAAGAAACTAGAAAGTTTTTTAAAGTCTATGAAGCATCTATAGAAGCTTCTAAAAATATCTTAGAAGATTTTCAAAGGTTGAAGAAGATTCTAGAAGATTGAAGAAGATTCTAAAAAAATAAAGAAGATTCTAAAAGATTGAAGAAGATTTTAGAAGATTGAAGAAGATTCTAGAAGACTTAAGAAGGTTCTAATAGATTGAAGAAGGTTTTAGAAGTCTAAAGAAGATTCTAGAAGATTCTAAAAGATTGAAAAAGATTTTAAAAGACTACTGTATCAAGTATTAACATCGCCATTACGTGAAAGAGGAAAGGAATGATTATAATATATAGGAGTTTAAATGAAAATATATTAATAAATTATCTTAGAATTATAGATAATAGATAAATAAGTAGTAAAAATTAAAAAGTGCTAATATTACTTTTTTATAGAAGATGCTTCTACTTACTTTGTATAGCCATAAATAAAGCAAAATAAAGTAGATTAGAAAAATAAATAATATAGGCATCTTTAGAAAAGAATTAAAAATAGATTTTAATAAATTTTATTTCAAAATTCTTAGAGTTGATACTTGGAGAGGACTGGTTGTGATCTTGGGTCAAAATCAAATCCTAAGGTATAAAATTTGAGGATTTTTGATTATAAGTTTGAGCTAGATTGAATAGTTCAATTGGGAGTTATTGGAGTTCAAGTGCATTAAGGTCTCAGAAGTTGAGGTTTGAAGCTCAATGAGGGTTTCTTAGATATTTAGTAATCTACCAATTGGATTGAGGTAAGAATTTCTTGTATAGATAGTGGACTAGATTTCCTATCTCTATATGAAATTTGAGAGCAATTAAACAATACAAAGAGAAGATTCTTCTGCTAGAAATTTGACATTAGGATTAGAGAAGGAAGGCAACCGACACCCGGGTAGAAATTTGAATATAACTTTTGTTGGGTAACTTGGATTTCTTTCAAACTTTTTGTGTGTGTTGTTAATTTAATTATTAAAAGGTATGCAAAGTTTGGACTAAGATCAATAGTTAGATCATCAGCCATTATAGTTTAAATCTGCTATAGGATTTGGTTGGATTTGTTAGGATTTGGTTAGGATTTGGTTAGGATTGTTAAAGCTTGTTAGGATTTGATTAGGATTTGAATAGGATTGTTTAGGATTTGACTAGCATCATTAAGGTTGGACTAAGATTATTAGGATTTGATTGGGGTTTGATTAGGATTTTATCAAGGTTGTTAGAATTTGACTACGATTTGATTAGGATTTTATTAGGATTTATTTAAGATTTGATTAGGATTTGATTAGGATTTATTTAAGATTTGATTAGGATTTGATTAAGATTTATTTAAGATTTGACTAAAATTTGATTAAGATTTATTTAGAATTTGATTAGGATTTGTTTAAAATTTAATTAGGATTTTTAGGATTTGATTAGAATTTGATTAGGACATTTAAGGTTTGACTAGGATTTTATTAGGATTTGTTTAGGATTTTATTAGAATTATCTAAAATTTGATCAGGATTTGATTAGGATTTGTTTAGAATTTGATTAGAATTATTAAGATTTGATTAGAATTTGACTAGGATTTATTTAAAATTTGACTATGATTGTTAGGATTTGATTAGAATTTGATTAAGATTTGATTAAGATTTATTTAGGATTTGAGTAAGATTTGTTTAGAATTTGAGTAAGATTTGTTTAGAATTTGACTAAGATTGTTAAGGTTTGACTAGGATTTGATTAGATTTGATGAAGGTATTTAGAATTTGATGAAGATTTGATTAGGATTTGTTTAGGATTTAATTAGGATTATCTAGGATTTGATTAAGGTTTTATTAGGATTTGACTAAGATTTGATTAAGATTATTAGGATTTGAGCAAGGTTTGATTAGGATTTGTTTAGAATTTGACTAAGATTTGATTAAGATTTTTTTAGGATTTGACTAGGATTGTTAGGATTTGATTAGGATTTGATTAGGATTTGGTTAGGATTTGATCAAAGTTTGATTAAGGTTTGTTTAGGATTTGACTAGGATTGTTAGAATTTGATCAAGGATTAACTAGAATTTATTTAGAGCTTGACCAAGATTTGATTAGGATTTGTTTAGAATTTGACTAGAGTTGTTAGAATATTATCAAGGTTTGATTAGGATTTGTTTAGAATTTGACTAGAGTTGTTAGAATTTTATCAAGGTTTGATTAAGATTTATTTAAGATTTGACTAGGATTGTTAAGATTTGATTAGGATTTGATTAGGATTTTTTTAGAATTTGATTAAGATTTGTTTAGAATTTGATCAGAATTTGATTAAGATTTAATTAGGATTTGACTAAGATTGTTAAGATTTGACTAAGATTTCATTAGATTTTGACTAGGGTATTTAAAATTTGATTAAGATTTGGCTAAGATTTATTTAGGATTTGATTAAAATTATCTAAGATTTAATTAAGGTTTATTTAGGATTTGACTAGGATTATTAGAATTTGACTAAGGTTTGATTAGTATTTGTTTAGGATTTGACCAAGATTTGATTAAGATTTGTTTAGGATTTGACTAAGATTTTTTTAGAATTTGATCAAAGTTTATTTAGGATTTTTTTAAGATTTGATTAGGGTTTGTATTAGAATTCTTTAGGATTTTTGATATATTCTTCTATAATTAATTAAAAAATCTAATCAATTTTTTAATGATTGAAGCATACTTATTAGTCTTAATTCTGTTAGAGATATTAGGACTTGTTATTATTATTTCTTTTTATATCTTTTACAACTAGGTGTCCAATGCATTTTTAAGCAAGACTTCACGACACACGACAACAACATGTCGAGGATTTTTTTATAGATCAGAAAGTTATATTAGTAAAAAAACTTAAGAAAATTTGTTTGAGTGTTGATTTTGAAGAATTTGGATAGAAATTGGCTTTGTAAGAGTTTTGCAAAGTCAAGGTTGTGTCAAGTGACTTTGGATTTTGTAAAGTAAAGAGGGATTTATAAATTTGAGCATTCATGAATTTAATTATAGATCTATAAGTGAAATTTTAAAGGTTTGTGATTGTAATTGTAGTTAATACATATTATAAGTTTGATCTTGATTAAATAGTTCAATTGAAGGTTATTGAACTTAAAGTGGATTGGAGTCTTGTAAGTTGGGATTTGAAGGTCAATGAGGATTTTTTAGATATTTAGCAATATAGCAATTGGATTAAAATAAAAATTCTTTATATAGATAATAGACTAATTTTTCTATTTATATATAAATTTTAAATGCAATTAAATGGTGCAAAGAGAAGATATTTGTACTAGGAATTTGACATCAAGGTTGGAGAAGTAGGGTAGCCTACACCTAAGTAGAAATTTGAGCTTAACTTTTGTTTGATAAATTGGATCTCCTTCAATTTTTTTTGTACATGTTGTCAACTTAATTATTAAAAAGTGTGCAAAATTTGGACTAAGATTAATAGTTAGATCATTAGCTATTGTAATTTCAATCTGTTGTAGGATTGATTAGGATTTGTTAGGATCTGTTAGGATTTGAATAAGATTTGATTGAAAATTGACTAAGATTTAATCAAGATTTGACTAAGATTTGATTAGAATTGATTATAATTTCTATTTTTTAGTATTTTAAAAGAATCTTTATTTTAATATTTCTTTGGATTTATATTAATATTTCTTTAAGATTTTTTTATTAATTTTCTTATGATTTTTTTAAAAGTTCTTGAAGGTTTTTTTTGTATATTCTTTTATAATTAATTAAAAATCTAATTAAACTTTTTAATGGTTGAAGCATATTTGTTAGTCTTTAATTATAAATTTTACATAATTCTATTAGAGGTATTAGGACTTGTTATTATTATTATTTCTCTTTTATCTTCCACAGCCAAGTGCGTAGCACATTTTCAAGCAAGACTTTACGTGATACAAAAATAGAATATTTTAAAAGATTTTAAAAAATAATAACTTAGAATATGTTTGTAACATCATTTTTCTTTATAGCAATGAGTTCCATTAAGAGCCCAAGTGTTTTAATAAGCAAATCACATATGTAAGAAATTTAAAATTTGTTGAAATAAAGAAGCAACATATTCCATCTTTTTTTTTCTTGATAATCAATTCTATAGGACCCTTGAGATGGCATTGATGGCCTCTTGATGTAACTTTTATTGTACCAATGTTTCATCTAAGAATCTGCTTTTTATTGCGACCTTCAAAATATCCTTCAAATATAATTTTTGAACCAACAAGAATCATTTTTTCAACCTCAAGGAGTATCACTAGAGCTCAGGCATTTGAATCAAGATTTTTGTGATAAGACTGTACCTCCAAAATTCTAACCATGGCCTTATTTGGCATTAGAATTTTTATTTATTTATTTATTTTTATTTTTATTTTTATTTTTTATCTTGCCTATGTTCTTTGAATCCAACAGATAATGAAAGTCATAATGATTTACTAGGCGCTTGTATGGCAAAAAGGTCTTCTAACTCATATTCCTATAAGTCGCTTAAAATGTAAAGATTTGATATAGTAGCTAGCAAGCTTCTAGCAAGATCTATTCTATCTAGAAAAAAATGACTATATACAAATGAAGGTCTTGGCGTGACTCTCTTTCTTTTATATTGGTCTTCTATTGTTGGTAGGAGAGAATCATTTAGAAGTTAAGAGATATTAGTGTCCACAAATTCTTCAATGGTAATTGAATCTAAGTTTTTTAAGATATTATTGATAAAATTTGTAAACTTTCTCAAGTGCATTTTTAAAGTTATCTAAAGGTTTTCATGTTCTTTTGTTAATTCTGTAGCACTTTCAATGGATGAAATATTTCAATTATCTATGTCTTATACATGAATCTAATATTTCATTCACTTTATATTCAAGCTCTTGATTGACTTCAATTGAAGTTGATAATAGAAGAGCTCTTTCAACAATACTTGATTTATAATAGATTTCTAAAAGCAAGATATAAAAAAATGGATAAATGCACATGCTACTTAGTAGTTCAAGACAAAAACTTATTAAATTTATTTGATAAAAAATTATAAATGGTCCAAATCTTTGATAATCTAACTTCAGTTGTTATGTAGAGTGATCTTCAATCTGAAAATACATTAAAAATTTAGATGTAAAAAATTTACTTGTAACTTATTGATAAGATTCCAATAAGTAATTTGTCCTTAATAAAAAGAACAAATAATATAATAATATTATAAAAAAATATTATACTTATAAAATCCTCCTATATTTAAATAGGTTTGTATATAAAGTCCTTCTATGGCATATAAAAAATCTTTAATATTTTTTTTTATAAAATTATAACTAATTAATTATTGATAAATTAGATTGTTAATAATTTTAAAAAAAAAAATCCATAATCCCATTTCAAAACTTCATTTTCATATCAAAATTTTATTGTAACTTTATATATCCATTTTTCCACCTCCATAAAGTCTTGGCTCTTAAAAAAATCCCTTTCATTTGTACAAAAGACTCAAATTGCAACAAAATCCTTCAATAGCTTATTCACTTGTGATTTACAAATACTCAAGAAATCTTAATAAGCTTTATTCATGTAAGAAGAATATGATTTGAATTTCAATATAAGAGTGCTTAAGTTAATACAAAGTACTTAAAAATACTCTTCTTGATAACTTCAACCATACACAAAATCTAATTGCTTTGTTACTTTGATAATTGAGCAACTAATATTTCTCTTTATAAATCCTAATGCTAATTAGTGAGCTTTAATAAGTCATAATTTTTAATTTGACTATCAACTTGGTATGAAATTTTGCATACAAATGCTAATATAAGTCTTTTATATGTTCAAAAAATCCTAGCTCAACCCAACTTACAAATTGTAGAAAATCAACCAAAATCTATACTAAAGTCACTTAGCTACCAACTTGAAAGTTAATGTAGATGTTTTAGTAGTAATTTCTCCTTTTCAAACTATAAACTTCAGATCAAAATTAGTATATAGCTTGACCTTTAAGTCTTCTAATACTATGCCAAATTTCACTTTAATTTTATTAATAGATCTTTAGATATTGTAGAAATCCTAAACATTTCTAAATTGCTAACTTTTGGTACCTCTTTATACTGAAGATCAAATAAATCTCAATTGCACTATTAGATTATTACTAATTTTTATTTAATTATAGTACATTTAATCACTTATATATTATTAAACTTTTGATTATAAATATTGTACCAATTGCATAAAATAGCTAAGAGTGCTAGCCTTAATTTTATTATATAAAAATTCAATCTCCAATACAAATCTTGAATTTAGATAATGATTGCTAAGTCCTCCTAAATCTAATAAAAACAAGTCTTATGCCTTTCAAACAAGCTTGAAGCTAGCTCTCCAATTCTAATTGCTGATCTTTGAATGACTTGATGTTTTGTCCTTGGTGGCCGTTTTTGTGGCTAGAGGTCTAATTTTGACCCTATTCTATACGCGGTCAATCCTTGGGTATCAATCCAACCTATTCTAAGGATTTTTAAGCTTGATCCTATATTCAACTTAATCCTAATATCAACCATATAATCTATTTATCTCTTCTATGTTATTTTTATTAATTGATGGCTTTTTAAAGGCAATGAAAGAATTTCTACAACCTAGAAGGAAAAAATTAATAAGTAATTTTTATCTATTAGCTATCAAAATAAAAAAAATAATCTAAGAGACTTTTATAAAATCTTTTTTAAGTATCTTGAATTCCTATTGAACTAAGATAATTGAATATTAAGTAAAAATCATTCTTGTTTGTATTTTTCACCACATAAACATATTACAACATGACATCCACCCTCTCTAAATCTGTGCATCTTTTGATATGTGCCAAATGAACCATATATCATAATTTGCATCACACCATCTCTTTATTTCCTACATCAAGTTCTTCATCATTATATTTATCATCCATTTCAATACAATTATCTTCTTCAGAATCATTGATATCTTTAGCATGATCTTCCACATTTATTTTTCCATCTTGTCTTTTAAAAATCTTCACTTGCTTTCTAGCAATAGGTATTTTCAACCTTGTACCATCCAACTCCTTTAATAAATATGTGACATTATCATGGACTATTACCACTATATAAGGTCCAAACCAATGTTTTGAAAACTTTTGTAATGTATTACGCTAGTTATTTAAATTGCTATTATAAACAAGTATCCAATCACGTTCTTCAATTGCTCTAGGCCTCAATTAATGTTGTTTATCAAATCGAGCCTTATTCTTTAGCCTTATGTCTTGTAATCTTTTTAATGGTAATTCCACATCTTTTGATCTTTGTTTAAGTTGCCAAATGTTAATAGCCAACAACTCTTCTCTTATTAATCCATCTTCTCAAGGTAGTGTACTCCAAGTTGGCACATGTTCTTCAATAGGCATAATAGATTTTTGATCTGTTATGAGTTCCATTGGCATATATCTCACATTGAACTATGTATAATTCAATCAATTCATAATATTTAATATTTAATTCTTCAAAAGTCTCTTTAATAAACATATGTCCAATATTCTTTAGATCCCTTAAGCTCTTTTTTCTTGATGCTTTTTCTATCTGTTCTTTAGAATCTTTTTATAAAAATCCAATAATAGATTTCATCTTCTTATCTATTATTTTATATTTTTTTTTTACCATAATCTCTGGTGCTTGAAAAGATTTAAATATAGAATAAATTTCTCTTAAATAAATTTATACAACCTTATCATTATCTCCTAATCCAATTAATGTAATCAATTCCAAAGAATCTTCTAATCCATTTTCTTCATAAACATCAAAAATCCTTTCATCATTCTTTAATGTTCTCAATTTGCATAATTCTTTTTCAATATTATATAGTCATTTTCTTTCTTATTTTTTTTAAATCTATAATTTTTTTATATATAATACTTTTATTTTTAAAAACATCATAAAAATTGTATCAAAGGCACATATATATAATACCTCCTCTTTTATACCTCCATAATTCCGCTTTATAGTGGTACTCTTCAAAAACCCGTAAATTCTTCAATAACCATTGGCAATAGATTCTCTCTCAATTTGTCTCAATTCCGTTCATAATTTGGTGGCACAGTCAAAAACTGTACTGTCATTTTTCCATCCTTATTATACATTTGTGTATAAGCTAAACCATCATCAAGTACTTTTGTTTCCATCCAAGTTGCAATAATATATGATTGTTTCAAAATAAGAGGATAAGATGTTGCATCTTGAAAAAAAAAAATTGTTCCATTACAACATCACCAATCCAAATTTTTACATTTGGACAAGTATCATATAATTCACCTTGTGTATTATTAGCTTCATGTATTATCCATCCATGCTCTATATCAATTGGCTACTTTTGCTTCATATAAAGATCCTTAGATATAAGATTTATCTTTGAACCATGGTCAATCAAAGCAACAATCAATTTATTTATATCTCCAATCTTTATTAATGGCTCTGTAATCACTTTAGCCCAATGCTTTCAAATATAATAACTTGAAATCTCTTTTTTCTTATCACTTTGATCATTAAAATATGTTCTTTTATTATAACTCCTTCCTCTACTTGTTGATTGTTTGCAATAATTATCAAATTCATCTTCTTCATCGTTACATACATGTGCATCAATAGCATGATTTTATCCAACTTCATCCATTATTTACCTCTTCAGCTTAATATTGTCAATAATGATATTATGAAATTTCTTCTTTGCAATTTTTAAAATCTCTTTAGCATTAAGCACATGTTTTTCAAACACTCTCTTTAAATTTGTTGTTGCTTCAATATTAGAAAACAATTTGTAAATTGTTGACTTATCTTTTTTTTCTGAGTCTTTTGATTTTTTTTTTAAATACTATTGATACATCCTTCATTGGTAATTCTTGTGAAGCCATCTTACAAGCCTTATCTCCTTGAATTTGCCTCTTGAAGGAATTTCTTTTTCTTGTCCCATTAGAATTTTGTCTTCTCTTTTTTTCTATCAAAGCTTCATGTTGGTTCTCAGCAATATAGGCATGCATTGACAAAGCTTTTACATGGTCCTCCCAATCCATACTTCCACAAATTATTGTACAAGTCCTCAATAAAGCTTTTCGTGGCATCTTTTTTTAATACATTATAGAAATGGCAGAAGATCAAAGTCCATTTGATTCAATATTTTTAAGAAAATCTTATTTGCCATTGTCATCCATCTTAGCACCATAACTTAAAACCTCTATTATTGCAATCTCATTTGCTGCCAAATAATTCTAAACTAATACTTTTATATCTTCCTTACCAAAATTAATTTAGAAAAAATCACCAATAACCTTTAATGCTACTTTCTCATCTTTTCAAAAAATAATGTCTTGTTATATCATTTCATTGAATTTATCACAATCTTTTTGAGAATGAAAATAATCACACCAAATATATCTTTCGACATACCCTTGCTTAAAATTAGCTTTTGAATTCATTGTAGAAGTCTTCTCCTTAAATCTTGCAAGTTTGATTTAAAGATCCCACATTTCACTTTGTCGTGTTGCAGCATATTTATATAGTGAAAGGTATAGATAAGAATAATTTATATTTAATACTTGATTATCTTAGTTTAATAGGAACTTAAGATACTTAAAAAAAAGGGTTATGGAAGCCTCTTAGATTATTTTTTCATTTTAATAGCTAACAGATAAAAGTTAATTGTTAAAGTTTTCTTCTAGGCTATACAAACTCTATTACTGATTTTGAAAAGCCATAAGTTAATAAAAATAGGATAGAAAAGAAATATAGTTATTATGGTTGATACTAGGATTAAGTTGAAGATAGGATTTAATTTAAAAATCCTTAGAATTAGTTGAATTGATACCTGGGAAAAGACCAAGTATGAGACAGGGTCAAAATTAGACCTCTAGGGACAAAAACAACCACTGAAGGCATGGAAGGGGGACATTTGAAGATCGGCGATTAGAGTTGGATAGCTAGCTTGAAGGAGGTTCCAAAGGCATTCAGTTTGTGACCATAGAAATTTGGAAGACTTAGCAATTGCTATTCAAAATCAAGGTTTGTATTGGTGTTTTGGATTTTATATAAGACAATGATAGCTTGCATTATTGAGTGATTTGTGCAATCTGTGTAGTATCTACAATACAAAATTTGGTATTGTTTGGATTGTTGGATGTGCTAACTATATACAAAAATTTGTATTAATCTAGCAATGAAATCAAGAGATATTTGAGTTTTGATTCAAAGGGTTGTCGGAAGTTGGCAGTTTAGGATTGGATAGGGTTTCTATGATAACTAAAGATCCACTAATTAGATCAACATAAATTTTAGTGTGGTAATAGAAGATTTATAGATTGAGCTACATACCAAGTTTGAGCTAAAGTTAATGATGAAAGAAGGAGAAATCACCACTGGAGTTTCTGCATCAATCTTCAAGTTGGCTGCTGAGTGTCATCAGTGCGCTTTTTGGGCATTTTCTTGCAATCTGTAAGTTGAGTTGAGCTAAATTTTTCTAAGCATGTAAAAGGCTTTTATCAGCATTTGTGTGCAAAATTTCACACTAAGTGGACAGTCAAATTAAAAGTTATAGCTTGTCAAAGCTCATTGATTAGGATTAGGGCTTACAAACAAAAATAAAAATTGCTTAATTATAAAAGAAATGAGGTAATTGGGGTATATATATGATTGATGTTACTAAGAAGAGTGTTTTTAAACACTTTTGAATTGAAGTTCGAATTATATTCCTCATACATAGGTGAAATCTATTAGAGTTTCTTGATTATTTATAAACATTATTTTACTTTCTACAGCCAGGTATCCGATGTATTCCCGAACAAGACAACACGTAATATGACATAAGTGGTGAACCCAACGTGAAAGTTTGGGATAGAAGATATTGGCTTTTGTTGTGGTTATTTAGAATTAATGGCACAAGAAAGCAAAAAGATGGATTTTGGAGTTATTGATGGAGCTTTGAGTGGAACTTCAAGTAGATCTTCTAGTGGAGCTTCTTCTCATGGATAAGATATGTATCTAGATCCGAACATTACAAATATGTTTCAAGCTTTTATATTAATTATACAACAACAATAATAAAAAAATCGAAAGGAGGCTTTGGCAATCAAAGCATTACAAGCAGTGGTTAACAAGGTTGACTAGTTTGATGGAAAGGACATATCTAAATATTTGAGGTGTTATATATGGAAAATGGAATTGAATCGAGTCTCTGAAAGGAACATGATTTTATTATTTGAACTTGCTACAATACCGGAGATAAGAGAACATGTGAAATTAGTTACAGAGCAATTTGGAAGCTCTTGGGAGGAATTCTCTCATGCGTTAAGAAATGAATATTTCTTAGAAGACTCTGATCGAGTCACTAAAAAATCATTTTTGGAATGGATTGAGCATCTTAACAAGAAATTGCAAGCTATTGAATTATTAAAGGAGTTTGAGAGACAATATTTTTTATTATTGAAAGTAGAAAAGATAACCTTAGAACCAAACAAAGTTGAGTTATTTCTTCAAGCAGCAGATGGAGAATTGCAAGAAAGGTTGGAGATTTCTCTTGAAGATAAACAAGAAGATGAAGGATTAACAACAAATTGGAAAAAAGTCGAGGATTTAATAGGGTTGTTGACAAAAAAGGAAAGGAGGAAGGACAGGGGGGGGGGTATCTAAAGAATGGTGCAGGTACCTAAAGCTCAAGTGCTCACTTCATGATCAACGGTACCTATTGTTCAACCTTCAATAATTACGTCAAAGAAAGAAGATATGGGAATTGAAGAACTTATACGCGGGATGCGGGATCTTCAAATTAAATTTACAAGGCTTGAAGAGAAGACTTCTGCAATGAATTCAAAATCCACTTTTAAGCAAAGATATGTACAAAGATGCATCTGGTGTGATGATGATTTCCATTCTCAAAAAGATTGTGGTGAGTTTAATGAAATGGTCTAACAATGCATTATTTTTTGGAAAGATAGAAAGGTGGCGTTAAAGGATACTGGTGATATTCTCCAAACCAACTTTGATAAGGGAGGTATGAAAGCATTGATTAAGGATTATTTAGCAGCGAATGGGATTGTAGTAATGGAAATTGCAAGTTATGGTATTAGAATGGATGATAATACTAAGCAAGAATTTTTTGGAAATATTGAACCAAGTGGGATTTGGTCTTCTGCCATTTCTACAATGCATAAGAAGAAGATGCCACGAGAAGCTTTATTAAGGATTGCTGTAATAATTCGTGGAACTACGGGTTGAGAGGATCCTATAGAAGCTTTATCAATACATGCCTATATTGCTAAAAATCAATATGAAACCTTGATAGAAGAAAAGAGAAGACAAAATTCTAATGATACAAGAGAAGGGAATTCTTCAAAAAGGCAAACTTTGGGAAATAAGGCTCGTGAGATGGCATCACAAGAATTATCAATAAAAGATGCTTCAATATCTTCAAAAGAAAAATCAAAAGATTTAAGAAAAAAAAAAAAGTCAACGGCTTACAAACTTCTCTGTGATATTGAAGCAGCAATAGATTTAAAGGAGGTGCTTGAAGAATGTGTCTTCAATGCTAAAGTTGAATTCACATTAAAAAAAATATTAGATATTGCAAAGACATAATTTCATGATGTCATTATTGACAGTATTAAGAAAAAGAGGTAATTAATGGGTGAATCTGGATCAAATCATGCTATTGATGCACATATATATGAGGATGAAGAAGATGAAATTGGCAACTGTTACAAACAATCAACAAATGGAGGAAGGAGTTATAATCAAAAAGCACGTTTTGATGATCCAAGTGATAAGGAGAAAGAAGTTTTGAGTCATTATACTCAAAAGCATTGGGCTAGAACGACTACAAAGGCATTAGTAAAGATTGGAGATATGGTGAGCCAATTGTTGTCTTGATTGACCATGGTTCAGAGATAAACCTTATGTTTAAGGATCTTTACATGAAATAAAAGTGGCCAATTGATATAGAGCATGGATGGATAATACGGGCAGCTAATAATATACGAGATGAATTGTATGGTACTTGCCCAGATGTGAAGATTCGAATTGATGATGTTGTAATGGAATAAAATTTCTTTGTTCAAGATACAACAACTTATCCTCTTATATTGGAAAAACCGTATATTGTTGCGACTCAAATGGAAACAAAAGTCCTTGATAATGGATCAGCTTATGTACGGATTTGTAGTGAAGATGGAAAAAGGGAGTTATAATTTTTTACTCTTCTTCCAAATCATGAATGAAATCAAGACAGATTGAGAGAGAAACCATTGCCAAGAGTTGTTGAAGAATTTATGGATTTTTGAGGAGTACCACTATAAAGCGAGATTATAGAGGTACAAAAGGGGAGGTACTCTCGCAAGATATATATACCTTTGATGCAGGATTTATTGGTATTTTTGAAAATGGGAGTGTTATATATAAGACGGTTGAAGATCTAAAAAGAAGTGAAAGAAAAAAATTATGTGCTGTTGAAAGAGAATTATATGGCTTAAAAATATTAAAAGATGATGAAAAGATTATTGGTATTTATGAAGAAAATGGATTGGAAGATCTTTTAGAACTGATTGCATCTATTGGATTAGGTGATGATAATAAAATTATACAGATCCATTCAAAAGAAGTTTATGATATGATTGAATCTTTTCAAACACCAAAGATTATGGTTGAAACAAAATACAAGATAGTAGATAAGAAGGTAAAATCCATTGCTAGATCTTTGCCAAAAGATTGTAAAGAATAGGTAGAAAGAGTATCAAGAGAAAAGAGCTTGAGGGATCTAAGAAATATTGGACATAAGTTTACTAAAGAAACTTTTGAAGAATTAAAGATTCGCTCTGATGGTTGCCAGAGGAAATTCTATTCTTCAAAGAGATACTAGCAAAATGAGGTAAATCATTTGCCTTTGAATCTCATGAAATTAGGTGTGTGGATCCAAATATTATAACTCCTATGGTTATTTTCACTATATCACATGTACCTTGGAATTTGACACCAATTCTAGTGCCAAGGGCGCATTTACCAAGTTTGATAGAATTATTTAAAGAAAAGATGAAGATGAAGATTTTGGAGCCTTCTTTTGCACCATATTCTAGTTGATGGTTTATAGTGCCTAAGAAAAATAGATCATTACGATTTATTCAAGATATGGAGCCAATAAATGTAGTGACTATCAGAGATGTAGGAATTGGACCAATAGTAGATGAATTTGCTGAAATATTTGTAAGAAGGGCAATTTATTCAATGGGTGACCTGTATTCAGGCTATGACCAATTTCAACTAGCAAAAGAAAGTAGAGACATGACAACAATGAGAACGCCACTTGGATTGGTTAAAATATATATTCTTTCTCAAGGTGCTACTAATTCAGTTGCACATATGATGAGCGGGATGAATAAGGTATTGAGGGATTTTATTCTTGAGAAGACTATGCCTTTTCTAGATGATATTTCTATTATAGGGTGCAAAGAAGAAGACAAGGATGAAACTTTAGATACAAGGGGGTATCGTAAGTATATTGTCAATCATATATAAGATTGTGAAAAGATATTGATTCGGCTTGAAGAAGTTTATCTTACATTATCAGATACAAAATCTATATTTGGAGTATAAGAAATTATAATTGTTGGACATTTATGTGGATTTTATGGAAGAAAATCAAATCCAATCAAGGTTAATGTAATTAGAAGAATAAAAGAAGATTGCAATTCTTTAACAGAGGTGCGTAGGTTTTTGGGTGCATGTATATTTTATCGTATTTGGATTCCTCACTATGCTCATGTAGCGGATCTATTGTATGAATTATTACGCAAAGGTTATTATTTTAAATAGAAAGAAAAGCATATCAAAGCAATGCAAATATTGAAGGAATTATTGACATCACCTCCAATATTGAGAAAAATTGATTATAAGTGCAATAGACCAATGATTCTTACAGTGAATACTAGTCCAATTGCCATTGGGTGGGCAGTGAGTCAAGATGATTCAAATGGACATAGATTTGCAGTTTGATTTGGAACTAAGGTTTTAAGTGCACGCCAACGTGCATATTCTCAAGTGAAAAGGGAATTATGGGGAGTTGTTTCAGCTATGAAAGCTGAAAGGGATTATTTAATTGGGACAACAATGGTGGTGGAAACAGATTGTTTGCCTTTGCTTGGAATGATTACTAATTGCACAACTCCAAACATTACAATATTAAGATGGATTTCTTATATCAAGTCATTGAATCCAGAGTTTAAGCATGTTGCGGGAAAAGACAATTCTATAGCAATATGTTATTTTGAGCAAGTTATAATGGAGAATATAAAATGATAGAGGATATTGATAATGTAGATACTAAATTTTATTCAATTTCACAATTGAACAAGGAAAATAAGCCATTTCATGAAGAAAATTATGAAAGAGATTTATTGGATATTGGATATTATTTGAACACGTTAACCAAGCATGCTAATTGGTTAGTTGAAAAATTTAAACAGATTAGGACAAAAGCATACAAGTTCATATTACAAGGAGGATTTCTATAGAAGAGGCCAAAATCAAACATTGGAATGCCACAACGAGTAGTAGGTATCAAAGAAGATCAACAAAAATTACTCAAGGAATTTCATGATAGTTTATGGGCAGGGCATAGAGGAATTTGGGCTACTTTTGCTAAATTGAAGGAATAATATTGGTAGAAGAATATGTATTGAGATGTAATTTCATTTGTAGAATCTTGTGTAGCTTGTCAAATGTATTCAAATATATGACATTGAGATGGTTTGTATCTTATATATCCTTTAGCCATTCATTTTAAATGGGTTGTGGATTTGATTATTATGCAAATGGGACTATGGCAAATGAGGTATTTAATTTTGGCTTGTGAGGATTTATCAAACCAAGTGGAAGGCAAGGCTTTAAGGACAAAGTCTATAGAAAAAATTTGCAGGTTTTTATTTGAGGATGTTATTTGCCACTACAGATGTGTGGGAAAGATCACTGCAGATCATGGAGAATTAAATGCACATGAAGCTCGTAAATTTTTCAAGACATGTGGAGTTAAATTATCATTGACTATAGCTTATAATCCAGAAGAGAATGCAAAGAGTGAACGTGGACATCTATCAGTTATAAAAGTCTTGATTAAAACTTGCAATGGAAGAGTGAGAGATAGCCTCAACTTCTACCTTATGCATTATAGGCTCATCGAACAACACATAGTTTGGTGACAAGATATATGCTAGTGGAACTCATGACAGTTCAAAAACCTATTATGCCAATTGAAGAACATGTGCCAACTTAGAGTGTACTACCTTATAAAGATGGATTAATAAGAGAAGAGTTGTTGGCTATTAGAATTTGACAGCTTGAACAAAGATCAAAAGATGTGGAACTAGCATTAAAATAGTTATAAAAGGCAAGGCTAAAGAACAAGGCTTGATTTGATTAATGACATCGATTGAGGCCTAAAGCAATTGAAGAAGGTGATTGGGTACTTGTTTATGACAACAGTTTGGATAACCAGCATAGTACCTTACGAAAGTTTTCAAAACGTTGGTTTAGACCCTATATAGTGATAACAGTTCGAGACAATGCCACATATTTATTGAAAGAATTGGATGGTACAAGGTTGAAGATACGTATTGCTGGATGCAAATAAAGGTTTTCAAAAGATGAGATGGAGAAATAAATGTGGAAGATCATGTTGAAGATATCAATGACTTTGAAGAAGACAATTATAATGAAATGGATGATGAAGAAGAATTTGGTGCAAAAAATGAAGAGATGGTATGATGCCAACTATGACATATGCTTCATTTAGTGCATACCGAAGGATGCGCAGATTCAGAGGAGGTGGATGTCATGTTGCAGCACGTTTATATAGTGAAAGGTATAGATAAGAGTAATTCATATTTAATACTTGATTATCTTAGTTTAATAGGAACTTAAGATACTTAAAAAAAAGGGTTATGGAAGCCTCTTAGATTATTTTCTCATTTTAATAGCTAACAGATAAAAGTTAATTGTTAAAGTTTTCTTCTAGGCTATACAAACTCTATTACTGATTTTGAAAAGCCATAAGTTAATAAAAATAGGATAGAAAAGAAATATAGTTATTATGGTTGATACTAGGATTAAATTGAAGATAGGATTTAATTTAAAAATCCTTAGAATTAGTTGAATTGATACCTGGGAAAAGACCAAGTATGAGACAGGGTCAAAATTAGACCTCTAGGGACAAAAACAACCACTAAAGGCATGGAAGGGGGACATTTGAAGATCGGCGATTAGAATTGAATAGCTAGCTTGAAGGAGGTTCCAAAGGCATTCAGTTTGTGACCATAGAAATTCGGAAGACTTAGCAATTGCTATTCAAAATCAAGGTTTGTATTGGTGTTTTGGATTTTATATAAGACAATGATAGCTTGCATTATTGAGTGATTTGTGCAATCTGTGTAGCATCTACAATACAAAATTTGGTATTATTTGGATTGTTGGATGTGCTAACTATATACAAAAATTTGTATTAATCTAGCAATGAAATCAAGAGATATTTGAGTTTTGATTCAAAGGGTTGTCGGAAGTTGGCAGTTTAGGATTGGATAGGGTTTCTATGATAACTAAAGATCCACTAATTGGATCAACATAAATTTTAGTGTGGTAATAGAAGATTTATAGATTGAGCTACATACCAAGTTTGAGCTAAAGTTAATGATGAAAGAAGGAGAAATCACCACTGGAGTTTCTGCATCAATCTTCAAGTTGGCTGCTGAGTGTCATCAGTGCACTTTTTGGGCATTTTCTTGCAATCTGTAAGTTGAGTTGAGCTAAATTTTTCTAAGCATGTAAAAGGCTTTTACCAGCATTTGTGTGCAAAATTTCACACTAAGTGGACAGTCAAATTAAAAGTTATAGCTTGTCAAAGCTCATTGATTAGGATTAGGGCTTACAAATAAAAATAAAAATTGCTTAATTATAAAAGAAATGAGGTAATTGGGGTATATATATGATTGATGTTACTAAGAAGAGTGTTTTTAAACACTTTTGAATTGAAGTTCGAATTATATTCCTCATACATAGGTGAAATCTATTAGGATTTCTTGATTATTTGTATACATTACTTTACTTTCTACAGCCAGGTACCCGGTGCATTCCCAAACAAGACAACACGTAATACGACGACGTATAATTTCTTCAATTTTCATATCTTTTTTTTTGATATAACCATTGAAGGTTGATCAATAGGTACTATTGATTGTGAAGTAAATACTTAAGTTTTAGGTACTTGTACAACTCTTTGAATACCAATTCTATCCTTTTTTTTTTTTTTTTTTTTTTTTTTTTGTAAGCAAGCCCACTACATCTTCAACTTCTTTCCATTTTATTTTCAGCCCTTCATCCTCTTCTTTATTCTCAAGAAGAATTTCTAACCTCTCTTGCAATTCTCCATCAGCTGCTTGAAGAAAGAATTCAACCTTATTTAGTTCCAATGTTACCTTTTCTACTTTCAATAATCAAGAATACTGCCTCTCAAACTTCTTTAATAATTTGGTAGCTTGAAATTTCTTATTAGGATGCTCAATCCATTCCAAAAATGACTTCTTAGTAACTTGATCAGAGTCTTTTAAGAAATACTCACCTCTCAATGCATATAAGAATGTATCTTGAGAACTTCCAAATTATTCTATAATCAATTTTACATGTTCTCTTATCTCCAACATTATGGCAAGTTCAAATAATAATATCATATCTTTTTCAGAAACTCAATTCAATTCTATTTTCCATATATAATATCTTAAATATTTAAAAATATCCCTTCCATCAAATTAATCAACCTTATTAATTATTACTTGTAATGCTTTGACTGCCAAAGCATCTTTGTAATCATTGCCTTGCTGTTATTAAATAAATAATGTAAATGCTTGAAACATATTTATAGTCTTTGAATCCAAATATATATCTTATCTATTAGAAGAAAATCTACTTGAAGCTCCACTTGAAGATCCACTTGAAGTGCCATGCAATGCTCTATCCAAAATTCCAAATTCAACCTTCTTGCCTTCTTACACCATTAGTTCTAAATAACCACAAATAAAATCTAATACCTTCTATTCCAAACCTTTCATATCGGGTTCACCACTTATGTCATATTACATGTTGTCTTATTTGAAAATATGCTGGGCACTTGGCTGTAGAGGGTGAAGTTGTGGTTTATAAATACTAAAAAAATCTTAATAAGCTTCACTCATATAGGAAGAATATGATTTGAATTTCAATATAAAAGTGCTTCAGTTAATATAAATTGCTTAAAAATACTCTTCTTCGTAACTTTAATTATACACAAAATCTAATTGCTTTGTTATTTTCATAATTGAGCAACTAATATTTTTCTTTGCAAGTCCTAATCCTAATTATTGAGCTTTAATAAGTCATAATTTTTAATTTGACTATCAACTTGGTATAAAATTTTGCATACAAATGCCAATATAAGTCTTCTATATGCTCAAAAAATTCTAGCTCAATTCAACTTAGAAATTGTGGAAAATCAACCAAAATCCATACTAAAGTCACTTGGCTATCAACTTGAAAGTTGATGCAAATGTTTTAGTAACAATTTCTCTTTTTCAAATCGTAAACTACAACTTCACCCTCTACAAGCTATATACTAAATTTGTGGTTTTTAGCTCAAAATTAGCATATAGCTTGATCTTCAAGTCTTCTAATACTATACCAAATTTCACTTTAATTTTACTAATAGATCTTTAGATATTGTAGAAATCCTAAACAATCTTAAACTACCAACTTTTGGTACCTCTTCATACTAAAGATCAAATAAATCCAATTGCACTATTAGATTATTACCAATTTTTACTTAGTTGTAGTACATTTAATCACTTACATATTATCAAACTTTTGACCATAGATGTTATACCAATTGCACAAAATAGCTAAGAGTGCTAGCCCTAACTTTATTACATAAAAATTCAATCTCCAATACAAATCTTGAATTTAGATAATGATTGCTAAGTCCTCTTAAACCTGACAAAAACAAGTCTTATTCCTTTGGAAGAAGCTTAAAGCTAGCTCTCTAATTCTAATTGCCAAACTTTGAATGACTTGATACTTTGCCCTTGGTGGCTATTTTTGTGGCTAGAGGTCTGATTTTGACCCTGTTCTATACACGGTCAATTCTTGGGTGTCAATCCAATCTATTTTAAGGATTTTTAAGCTTGATCCTATCCTTAACTTAATTCTAGTATCAACCATATCAACTATTTATCTCTTCTATTCTATTTTTATTAATTGATAGCTTTTTAAAGATAATAAAAGAGTTTCTACAACCTAGAAGAAAAAATTAATAAGTAACTTTTATCTATTAGCTATTAATATAAAAAAATAATCTAAGAGGCTTTCATAAAACCTTTCTTAAATATCTTGAGTTTCTATTGAACTAAGATAATTGAATATTAAATAAAAATCATTCTTGTTTGTATTTTTCACCACATAAACGTATTACAACATGATATTGCAAGGATTTATTTCTTTCCAAATTTTAGAATTTAATAAATTTTGATCCAATCGTTTAGTTTTTATCAAATTTCTCCAAAGTGTAGATTATATTCTTAAACTATACAAAAAAAAGAATTCAAGCATAAATTTGCTTTCAATTATTTAATATCTTAAAAATCATAGCAAGTATTTAAAATCCTAGTTTATACACACTTGAGTACTATTTTCTTTATAAATCACAAATTCAAAACCTTAATACCATATAATTTTTGTATATAATTTTGTAACATGAAAATAAACACTTTTAAAAATTTTGAACCAAAAACTTATCAAATTGCCAAAGATGTAATTTAAAACATAACCACTAATTAAATAGGATTATTTACTATCTTTAGATTATAAGTAATAATTTTATTTTTAAATATCTCTTTTATTTTAACTTAAATTTTATCAAGCCATATATAAAAAGTATACTCAAAAAAATATTCCTTCTAATCCTAGTTACCAACTTGATTTTTGTACGCTGTCGTGGTGAGAGTCTTAGCCCTAAGAAACATTGGATCTTTTGTGCCTCTAGTTAATCAAGTACAAGATGAGATCCAAAAAAAGTTCATAAAATTGAACAATTTATATTAAAAAAAAACATACTTTATGATTCCTAACCTATTCTGCCTTTAGAGATCCACCCCCAATTTCAATCATAAATCCTATGATATCATATCAATTGAAGCAAAATTTGTACACAAGATACTTAAGGAAGTAAGGAAGCAAACCCCAAAAACATTTTGATCATAGCTATTGTGGTTAGGGAGAACCACGTTATCAAAGTTACCCCTCCTTGCAGCCTTCAATTCTGGACCCCCTTTGCTTCACACCTTCATTGCTCTTCATTAAAAAAGACCTAAGTGCTGAAAATTGGTAGGCTTATAGCTTGTCTCATGTTGTAAACACCTTCCAATTATTGCTCCAAAATTCCTCTCCAAACTTGAGTTATAGGTTCCATCCTTCTTCTTTAATTTTGCCTTCTAACAACTCTAGATCTTACCACAATTTTCCTCATAACTCCTTGAATATAACTCCAATGGCAATCAATTTTTTATACAACGTAATAGATTTATATATCTACAAATTCCAACAAATTTTGCTCAAAATACTACTATAATCATAAAGATATGCTCCCTCAAACTTCAAAAATTTGGAAATAGATCCTTATTACTTTGAAAGAGCATAACATTTTATTTATAAAACAAATGAGTGTCAAACTTACACTCATCTCTTTTTTAATTTACATAGATTATGTCTACTAAATCTCACTTTCAAATTCATCTTCTAACTCTCTCTATACACAAAAAAACCCACACACACACATTACCCATACAAACCCCACTCCTACCTTCACTCTATTTTTCTTTTCATCCAAATCCGGTTACAATTTCACTCATAACTCTTTGCTCAGAGTTATATTGACTTGAGATTTTGACACAAAGTAGTTAATTCTATAAAAAACGAAAATCCAACAAATTTTGTTTCTAGAGTCTAAGTGGTTCCCAAGAGCCAAGGTCCAAAATTTAGTAACCCTCACTGCCCTAGTCTTAAATACCTACAACTTTGACGACTCATATCTCCCTTGATATTTAATCAAAAGATATGAGAATTATCTCTATATGTTTCTTATCTTATCTACTACAAACCTATACAAACTTGTGCTTAAAATCCTCTTCAAGCTTCCTCTACACACAAAAACATACACTGCCTATACAAAAAAATTCTCCCTCTCTAAAAATACTCTCCCTTTTCTCTCTTCTGACCCTTCCTTGTCATCTCCCTCTTAGTCTTCCTTATCCTCTTGATCAAAAAGACCTCTTAGTCCATGTCTTTCTACCTCCTCAACCTTTTTTCTTGGACTAACTTGAAAAAATTTCACTTTTTAAGGTAAATTTCCATTCTACCTTCTTACTATTAATTTTCTATCAACTTTTCTTCTAATTTCAGCTTACAACATATAAGTTTAGATCTAAGAGAAAAAAAAATAAAGATAAAGTAAATCTAAGATAAATAGAAGAAAATCTAATAAATAAAAAAAAAACAATTTAGATTAGATTAGAAATAAAAAATAATGAACCACAATTCCTTCTTTTTTTCATCCTTTCTTCTTCTAATCTTAATTTTTTTATTTTAACACATTCTTTTATGTCTTTCACACTATATTTTAATTTATAATGCAACAACGCACAAGTTATATTTAAAAGATTTACAATATATATAATTTCAACACCTTAATTTTGAGTACCTATATCTCATTTATAAAAAATCCAAATCCCACAAGTTTTGTACCAAAACTATAGCCACAAAATCAAACTTACTAACCTTAGTCTTTGATGTTTGAATTTCTCTCAAAAAAACAAATTCTAATTCCTAATAAGGACTCAAGCAGCTTTCTTGAAGTCCATTAGACATGACTTTTGGCCAATAGGAATAGAGACTTCTATCATCTATTTCCATTCATCCATATAGATAGCTTAACTATTCTTTTTTATATTAAAAGTTCCTTTTCAATCTTTTTTTTTAATAAGATTTATATAATATGTATTCTAAACACCAAATAATAGAAATAAATAAGATTTCAAGAATCACCAATGTCTAACAAAGGTGATTTGAAATATATAAAAGCTATTATCAATATAAAATCAACATCAAAATCACTATTAAAAAAAAAAGATTGTATAAATCTCAATAATAGTCTTTTTAAATAAATTCTTTTTAAAATGATAATTTAACCATATTTTGTAGTAATAAAAATCTATTGATATAACTTTTTTTTAGTTGTATAATAAATTATACATTAAATATATATGTTCAATTTTTTTACATGGTAGTTGAATCACAATACAATACCATAATGGTCAATCTATTTGTATATTTTACCAAAGTAGCTAGACATGATCTTCTACCTTGAATTTTGGTTGGCTCTTGTAATGGATGTTTGAGTAGTCTTTATATTGGTCTTGAGCCATTTGCAATTCAAATTTTAATTCTTCATGGATGGCTTTTAAGTAAGTAGTTGGATTTTTTACAATATGACTTTTTACATCTTCAATTTGGAATGGATCTATTCTAAGATGGTATTCATAATTTGAAAAAAATGGAATTTGTTTCATCAAAGAATGTTTAATATTATTACATACAAATTTGGCTAAAAATAAGAAATCCATCCAATTATCTTATTGATAATTTATACTAGAATAAAAATATTGTTTGAAGATTTAATTCACTTATTCTATTTGACCATCAGTTTGAAGATGATAAGTTGATGAAAGGTTGGTCTTGACCTTCAAAAGTTGAAATAGTCCTCTCTAAAAATTTGATACAAATTATGGTCCTCAATCCAAAAAAATGTTATTTAAAAGGCTATATATTCAATAAATATTATCAATAAAAAGCTTCGCCGTTTTTTTTTCAAAAATAGTCTTGTTGCACAAGATGAAATATGTCATCTTAGTAAGATGGTTTACTGCAACAAAAATTGAATCTTGCCATTAGAAATCAAGAAATTTGTAATAAAATCTATAGATAATAATTGCTATGGATCTTTAGGAATTAGAAGTGGCTAGAAAAGTCCATATAGTTGGTATCTTAGGACCTTTGTTTGGACACAAATTTTGAATGATTGGATAAATTTCTTCATCAATTTTCATATTTGAAGCTATCAATAATCTCTTGATATTAATTCTAATATCTTTTTAAAACCAAAATAATAAGTTATTAGAAGATTATATCATACTTAAAGAACTTGAAGTCTTATAGGACTTAAAAGAATATATAAGAGATCTTTGAAATACAACAATCCATCCTCGAACTTGAAATTATTGTTTTCTTTTACCTTTGTATTTTTTAGATGTCATTGAATGTTATCCACAAATAGATCTATCTTTATTGTTCTCTAGATTTTTGACTTGAGAGTTATATTTGTATAAATAGATATTATTAATATCTTCAATTACAAATTGGACAATTTTATCATAACTAATTTTTGTTGATCTAATATAATATCTTTTATTTTTGGCACAAGATATGAATATCAAAAAAGGGCATCTACTTTTCTTTGAAGTTTTCTTAGACAATATGTAATTGCAAAATCAAACTGAGATAATGACATGTTCTATTGTGCTTGATGGCAATTCAAAACTCAAGCACTTATAAAATATTCTAAATTTTTATGATTAATATATATTATGATCTTGTATTGAGTTCCTTCTAGCAAATGGTGTTATTCTTCAAAAGTATCAATAATTGCTAATAATTCATTATTATGAATCTTGTAATTGATTTTTACAACTAAATTTTTTTGAGAGTGGAATGCTACTAGGTGAAATTGACCATTATCATTAATTTGAAAGATCACAGATCTAAGTGTAAAATCTAAGGCATTTGTTTTCAAAATGAATGGTTTTGTTGGATCTGCGTAAATAAGTATAGGAATTAAAGTAAAAGATTTTTTTAGCTTCTTGAATGCTTCTTTATTTTTGTTATCTCAAATAAATTTTTTCTTTCTTGTAAGTCATATTAATAGAGCTACAATCTTAAAATAATCCTTGATAAAGATTTTGTAAAAATTTACAAATCTCAAAAAATATTATATATCTTTGATTGATGATGATTATTTTTATTTTATAATAATTTGTATTTTTTTTGAATCCATTGAAATTCTATTTTTATAAATAATATATCCCAAAAATTTGACTGTGTTAGGGACATAGTCTTAGAACCTTCTAGAAATTAGAACATTCTAGAAGCAAGTCCCTGGAACCTTCTAGAAGTTTCCATTAGCAGTTAGTGGAAGTTTCTTGAAAAGCTTCCTAGTTAGTAGAAGTTGCTTGAGAAGCTTCCTAGCTAGTAGAAATTGCTTGAGAAGCCTCCTAATTCATAGAAGCTGCTTGAGAAGCTTCCTAAGTTGTTAGAAGTTGCTCAAGAAGTTTCTTATTTAGAAGTATATATAGGAGTCGAGGCTGAAGAGTTCTTCAGTCTCGACAACACATCTCTTGGAGCTCTAGCTCACCTCTCTGGTGTTGCTCTTGTACTCATCTGATCAATCTAATTCTTGCTAGTTCTCTTTGAAATTCTTGTTTAGATTTCCTCTTCGTATTCTGTGTCCGTGACAGTTTGTCGAGACTGCTCTCATCTCAGATATTAGAGCTAGTCCTTCTTGTTAGAGTGTGGATTACCCCTCTTCTTGAAGGTATACTAGTGTTTTAGAGGTTGCGGATTACCCTCCTCTAAACTGATATCTCTCCCATTACAATATTGGAGTCTTATTCTTCTTGGAGAGAGTGGATTACCTATCTTCTTAAAGGATTTTAGACGTTTTAGAGGTTGCGGAGTACCCTCCTCTAAACCAATATTTTCTTCTTCGTAGAATCAATTATTTCTCTCTTTTAGAATGGCTGGAGATCAAGGGATTAGTATGACTGAAAGTTCGGAGTCCAAGTTGGATGCCATTATGAATGCCCTTGCTATGTTATCGCAAAGAACTGCGGAGATTGAAGGAACGTTTGCAAGACTTCATAATGATGGAGCATCTGGAGTAACACAATCTAGAATTCATCAACCTCAAGTTTCTGCACCAAAAGAAACAACTTTGACTGTAATTCGACAAGAACCACTAGTTCTACAACAAAAAGAGCCTCAAGTTAGCCTTCCAGATAAGTTTGATGGTACACGCTCCAAGTTTCAAGGTTTTGTCAATCAAATCAGGTTAATAACAATTTTACAACCCAAACGCTATCCAACGGAGGAATCACATGTCGAACTGGTTGGAACCCTACTTACGGGGCAGGCTCTATCATGGTTTGCTCCTTTATTCGAGAAGGGATCATCAATTTTGAATAACTTTGAAACTTTTTTGGAAGCGTTTGCAGAAGCATTTGGCGAGCATGATAAGGCTCGATGGACTACAATAAAGATTCGATCACTATGACAAGGGACACGCTCTGCATCAGTTTATGCATCAGACTTCAGACAATTAGCATGTTCCTCCCTCTCTGCCCAACCTGCCCTTTGTTTTACAATCTCTTTGTTTTTTGGTCCTCAGAAGCTTAAAACCTTAGCATTACTAGATTCAGGAGCATCCGTTTGTTTCTTAGATGAAGAATATGCTAAACATCATAAGATCCCTCTAGTACGGAAACCTAAACCTGTTTACGTAGAAGTCATAGATGGACGACCTTTACTGTCTGGTAGTGTCACTCATGAATCAAAATCTATAGAAATAGCATTTAAGGACTATAGTAATTATATTATCTTCAACATTATAAAGACTCCGTCAAGTCCTATTATTCTTGGTCTTTTTTGGTTGGAAAAGTATAATCCAACCATAGATTGGAGGTTACGAAAGATAACATTTCCAATAGAATGTTCCGAGAGTAAACCAATTAGAAGACCCCGAATCAAAAAACCTTTATTTATTGGAGCAAGAGCATTTGTAAGATCGTCCAAGGAAGATACACCGTTTGTCATTTATGCGACTCCAACCAGCGAAGAGAAGATTTCGACAACAAGTATACTGGAGCAATATAAAGATTTTCAAGATATGTTTCAAAAGAAGAATGCTGATATGCTACCGGAGCACCGACCATATGATTGTGCCATAGACTTGCAAGAAGGAGCACAACCCCCTTTTGGCCCAATCTACAATTTGTCGCAGACAGAGTTGGCAGAATTGCGGAAGTACATTAATGAGAATGTAGCCAATAACTTCATTCGCCATTTGAAGTCACCAGCTAGAGCACGAATCTTATTTGTAAAAAAGAAGGATGGCTCGCTATGGATGTGCGTGGACTATCGAGGTCTCAACAAGATAACAAAGAAGAATCGTTACCCGTTACCCTTGATATCTGGTCTTCTTGAACAACTTGGATGGGCAAGGATCTTTACAAAATTCGATCTAAGAGGAGCCTACAACCTTGTACAAATTAAAAAAGGAGACGAATAGAAGACAACTTTCCGTATAAGGTATGGCTATTTCGAGTATAATGTCATGCCTTTTGGTCTTACCAATGCTCCGACAGTTTTTCAACACATGATGAATGACATCTTCTGGGAGCATCTTGATGATTTTGTTGTCATCTATCTGGATGATATTCTGATATTTTCTAAGAACAAAAAAGAGTATGAAAAGCATGTTCGTCTCGTCCTTGAAAAACTACATGAGCAAGGACTCTACGCCAAGTTGGAGAAGTGTTTATTTCACCAAACTGAGATGGAGTTTTTGGGATTCATTGCGACTACAAAAGGCTTGAAAATGGATCCCAAGAAAGTGGAAGCAATCGTGTCGTGGGAGGTTCCGAAGACGGTTAGAGACGTACAATATTTTCTTGGTTTTGCTAACTTCTATCGAATTTTTATTAAGAATTATTCCCAAGTTATTGCTCCATTCACTCGGTTGACGTGTAAGGACAAGCTCAAATGGGGACTCCTAGTGGAGAAAGCATTTCAAGATCTTAAGATGGCGTTTACAACGGCTCCGATCTTGGTCTACCCGGATTTTGTAAAGGCGTTTTATTTGAAAACCGATGCTTCGGATTTTGCTTTGGGAGCCGTACTTTCACAGATGGGTGCTGATGAAAAGCTCCATCCAGTTGCATTCTATTCTCGAAAGTTCTCTGCTGCTGAGATCAACTATAAGATCCACGATAAGGAGCTTCTTGCTATAGTGGATTCTTTCCAAGAGTGGCATCACTTTCTCGAAGGAGCGGCACATCCGGTAACCATATACACGGATCATAAGAATTTGGAATATTTCATGTTGGCTCGAATTTTGAATCGACATCAAGCTCGGTAGAATATATTGCTATCCAGATTTGACTTTGTTATCACTTATCGACTTGGAAAGCAACAAGGACTATCTGACGCATTATCGAGGAGATCGTATCTTGCACCAAAGGCTGGAGAAGTAGCATTCGACCAAGAGTGTACGACGCTATTGAAGCCAGAGCAATTCCGGCTTTACGCTGCCATTGTACCAATTGATGCTGACTTCCTCAATCAGGTACGTACCGTGACCATTGAAGATTCAATAGCAGTTGATATCAAGCAACGTGCCAATAATGACAAGTTCAAAGTGGAGGGAGATCTTTTATACTTCGAGGAGCGGTTGTATATTTCGAAAGGACCAGTACGGCTCCAAGTTCTTCAATCTCGTCACGATTTTTCAACTGCGGGACATTTTGGATTCAACAAGACCTTGGAACTTATTTCTCGAGATTTTTGGTGGCTCCAAATGTGGAAGGATGTGAAAGATTTTGTCCTCACTTGCAACATCTGTTCAAGATCTAAAAATCCTCGGCATCGCCCTTACGGACTTTTATAGCCATTGCCAATTCCACGGCGATCATGGTCTTCAATTTCCATGGACTTTATTACAGTCCTGCCACCATCGAATTATTTCGACAGCATTTTTGTTGTGGTAGATCAACTTACAAAGATGGCGCACTTTGTCCCTTGCAAGAAGACATTGTCAAGTGAAGATACAGCAAGGCTCTTTCTTGACAATGTGTATCGATATCATGGCCTACTAGATGATATCGTGTCGGATCGAGGAACTCAGTTCGTATCAAAGTTTTGAAGATCTCTTTTTGAAATATTGAAGGTGGATATCAAGCTTTCTTCAGCTTTCCATCCTCAAACTGACGGCCAAACGGAACGGGTGAATCAAGTTTTGGAACAATATCTAAGATGCAGCATCAACTATCAGCAAGATGATTGGGCCGCATATCTATTGTTAGCCGAGTTTGCATATAACAACACCTTGCATGCGTCAACTCAACAAACACCATTCTTTTCTAACTATGGGTACCATCCGAAGCTTGATTTGTTAAGTCTATCAACGAATAACAATCCAGCAGCTGCAGGATTTGTGAAGCAACTATCAGAGCTTCAAACTATGTTAAAGGTGCAATTGTAGTCTGCTCAAGAGTCTTATAAGACATCCGCAGATAAACTTCAAAATCAAGCACCTATTTTCAAAACTGGAGATAAGGTATGGCTACTTCGACGGAATATCAAGACCAAGCGGCCGTGTGATAAGTTGGACTACCGGAGGTTGGGACCATTTGTCATCTTGAAGCAAATCAATCCAGTGGCGTACTGTCTGGAGTTACCAGCTACTATGAAGGTACATCCAGTCTTTCATGTTTCTTTGTTGGAGATTTATTAAGAATCGTCTTTTCTTGGAAGAGTGCAAAGTTTGCCACCTAGTATCAAAATCGAGAACCACGAGGAATACGAGGTAGAAAAGGTGCTAGATTCGCGGTGTAAATGGGGAAAATTGGAGTATTTTGTACATTGGAGAGGCTACGATATCAATGAGCGAACATGGGAGCAGGCCAAAAATCTCGCCAATGCGCCGCAAAAGGTACAAGAGTTTCATCAATAATATCCTCAGAAACCTAAGCCGGTTCGAGGATAACTTCTTTCTGAAGCTTGCTCATCTAGTAACATAAAAGGAGGGGAGAACATTACCAAAATTCATAGTTGATGTAGTTATTTTCTCCAAGATAGAGTAGATCTTTTCTGATAGCCATAGTTTGGTCTTTCGACATGGATAGCCAAGAGATAGATACCATGCCAATCATATCATCTCAACCTACTAGCTCACGAAGGCGACCTCGAGATAAAGAACCACCTGCACCACGACGACGACGGAGGATACCAAGTAACCGATCGCTGGTGATTGTATTTGAAGTCGAGCCTGCTTACAATGGTCAGCCAGAAGGTGTGTTTGCAGGACAGTTTCACAATGAGGACACGGAAGTTCATGCTTGGTCGGAAGTTGAGGGCGTGGGCCACTACCATTGGCTTCAAGGACCGATGAACCACTTGCCTCGTGAAAGACAATTGGAATTCATAGCAGATGTTATGCGACAAATCTTCATTTTTTTGCGTTGGTATTGACTGACAATAACATTGCTTCTCGGAGACCTCGAAGCTAAAGGAAGGAGTGATGTTAGGGACATAGTCTTAGAATCTTTTAGAAATTAGAACATTCTAGAAGCAAGTCCCTAGAACCTTCTAGAATTTCCATTAGCAGTTAGTGGAAGTTTCTTGAAAAGCTTCCTAGTTAGTAGAAGTTGCTTGAGAAGCTTCCTAGCTAGTAGAAATTGCTTGAGAAGCCTCCTAATTCATAGAAGCTGCTTGAGAAGCTTCCTAAGTTGTTAGAAGTCGCTCAAGAAGTTTCTTATTTAGAAGTATATATAGGAGTCGAGGCTGAAGAGTTCTTCAGTCTCGACAACACATCTCTTGGAGCTCTAGCTCACCTCTCTGGTGTTGTTCTTGTACTCATCTCATCAATCTAGTTCTTGCTAGTTCTCTTTGAAATTCTTATTTAGATTTCCTCTTCGTATTCTGTGTCCGTGACAGACTGATGGTTGATAGAAAAAACAATTCTCCAATTTTGTACATAATTCAATTTTTTGTAATTTCTCCAATATCATATGTACATGATATTCATAGTCTTGTTTGTTTTTAAAAAAGATCAAGATATCATCTAGATAGATAACTAAAAAGTTATTTAAATATTTTAAAAGATATTATTCATCATATATTAAAAGATTGCAAGTGCATTTGTAAATCCAAAAGACATAATATTGAACTCAAAATATTCATAACTTGTACAAAATGTTGTCTTCCATTGATCTCTTTCTTTGATCTTGAATAGGTTGTAAGCGCGTCTTAAATCAATCTTTGTAAAAATCTTTACTTGTCTTAGTTGTTCCAATAATCTTAAGATTAATGGTAATGGATAGTGATTTTTTATAGTCATCTTATTTAGACCTTGATAGCCAACTCACATATGTAAAGAACTATCATTTCTCTTTACAAACAAGATAGGTGCTCCTATAGGCAATTTCAAGTGTTTAATGAAATTCTTGGTTAGATTTTCATTAATATATTCTTATAAGGCTATAAGCTTTGTCTATGAGAGATTATAAATTGGACCAAATGGAAGTTGAGTTCCATCTTGTAATTTGATTATACAATCATTAAGACAATATTTTGATAATATGTCTATTTTTTTTTTCTTAAATATATCTTTAAGATCACAATATTGAGTAGGAATATCTTATTTGAGTTGCCTAATTAGATCTTTCATTGGAACAGTATACAATATAAATGTAATTCCTTTTTTACGACTTATATAAATGCTTTAGCTCCAAAAAAATAAAGTTGCATCTTATTTTTTCTTTTGATATTTGAGCCTTAAAAAAATATTTTACAAATTCTAATCAATATTAAGATTATGTAATTCAAACCATGGGAATCTAATAATAATAGGATTTATTGGACATTAAATGATATTGAAGACAATGTGTCATACTTGATCTCCTAGTATTACTTTCAATGATTGAATTTTTTCAATAACATCCTTTGATGCAAGGTTTCATCCATCAATGATTTCAACAAGTGTGAGATGGGTCTTCTTTATAAGTACTAATTTATACTTGATTACAAAAAATTTATCTATAAAATATGTTGAGGCTCTAGTATAAAAAAAAACTATAGCAAAAATCTCTTATCTTGAAGTTCTTATATGTATAGGAAGCATAAAATAAGATGTTGGATCTAGAGGTAGAAAGAGACTTTTTTTTTATAATTTAGATTTGGAGGTATTCAACCATAAGGTCCCTATTGTGGCTAGATGTTTTTGTGTATTAACCTCTTCAATTTAGATATTATACTTCATATTTTAAATTTTCTAGACTTGTTTGGATAATTTATTGCCTTGTGATTAGGTCTTCCACAATATAGACATAGATTCTCCTATCAACATTTAACCTTTTTTACAAGTATTAATGGCTTGAATTGAATTGCAACAATCTATATAGATTCAAAATATGTTAATGGCTTTTCTAATGTTTTTAAAGATATAATAGTCATACCTTGATAAACATTGCTGAAAATTGAACACCTCTCTTTTCGCAATTCAAATAGGCAATTGTCATAAATAATAGCTTAAAATATGAATTCTTCTAAGCTTTCAACTTTTGGCATTGTGATTAATAAATTCTTCACATTGTTTTTTAGGCCATAACAAAATTGAGTCATAAAAGCCTTATTATTCTAATCAAGATTATAAGTTATTAAAATTATACAACATAAATTATAATTGAACGTTATTCTTATCGTAGATTTTGGATCTTCTTTTTTGCCATCTTTTTTAGATCACTATCTCCAAATGCAACAATAAATCTTTCCATAAAAGCCTCCAAATTATATAAGATTGAAGAATTCTTTTTCAATAGTAAAGCAAATCATAATCAAGCACTTCTTGATAAAAAGATGCCTAAAAAAGTGATTTAAGTGAATCCATTTAGATAATAAGAAGGATATAATTGTAAATAGACCCATACTTAGTGCACAAAATTTTGAAAATTGGATCTTATTCTATCAAATTTATTAAGCATACTAGCCTTTGGCTCTTTTATGATAATCTTTGAATCTTATTCTTTCAAATTTATCAAGCATATTAGCCTTTGGCTTCTTCATGACAATCCTTAGAACTTCTTTAGGAGTCATGTGTATAGCTTGTCTATGACTTACTTCTCTCATTGAAATAATCTCTCACTACAAACTATAAATCTCTCGTTTAATTTTTTTAGATAGTAATTTCATTTTGAGGTTGATTTTATATTGATAGTAACTTTTGTATATCTTAAGTCACCTTTGTTAGACATTGGTGACCCTTAAAATCTTAATTTATTTCTTTTATTTGGTGCTTAAAGCACAAAGTATGTAAATCTTATAAGAAGAAGGATTAGAAAAGAATCTTTAGTGTAAAAAAGGTAGTTTGGCCATCTATGTGGATGAAAAGAGGTAGATGATAGAAATCTCTATTCTAATTGGCCAAAATATCATGCCCAATGGGCTTCAAGGAGGTTGTCCGAGGGTTTATTAGAAGTTAGGATTTGTTTTTCATGAAGAGTCAAATATCAAAGGCTAGAATCATAAGGTTTAGGTTTTTGGATCTGATTTAGGTGAAAATTTTATGTGATTTGCACTTTTTATGAAGAAGATGTAGGCGCTCAAAGTTAAGGTGTCAATTTTGGACCTACTGTCACTCTTTTGGATATAACTCGAGCATATAGAAAGCAATTGAGGATTGGCGACTAGGGTTGAAGAGAGCACTTTCACGGCTATAATTTTTATATACAACTTGATAAAATTCAAGCTAGAATAAAGAAAATTTTGGGAGTTGAAGTCAATACTTACAAACTTAAGGGCAGTAAGTGACCCGCTTACATAGTGGTTATATTTTGAGCTATATTTTAGACAATTTGAAATATTTTTGGCTCAAAATTTTTAAAAATGTACATATTTATGTCAGAAGACTATGTAAAAAAACTTTGTGGCATTAGAATTTTGGTTTGTGAGATATAAGGAAAATAGTGCTCAGGTGTCTTTGAGCTAGGGTTTTAAGCACTTGCTAGGGATTTTGAGATATCGGACGATCAAAAATGAATTTATGATTGATTCTTTCTAGTGGTGAAACTTAAGAAGATCATCTACACTTTGAAGTAAATTTTATAGAAATTTAATGGTTAGATCAAGAGTTATTGGACTCTAAAGATCAATAAGAAATAAGTCCTTGAGGGTGAACAAAGTTTTGAAGGATTTTTGTGGAAATTTGAATCTTTTTTATACAAACCTACTTGAATATAAGAGGATTTATATACATAACTTTTCTTTTGTGAGATTATTTTATTATTTATCTTTTTTATTAAAAAAAAAGCACCTATTGGATTTTTGCCATCAAATTTCAAATAAACTCTCCACAGCCAGGTACCCAATGTATTCCCAGATTGAAGATCACGTCATATGACAACGCAATAGTATCTTTAAAAAGAGAGATAATCTATTCTCTATTAAAAAAATCAAAGCTCTGATATGATTATTTAGTAGTCTTGTCAAAGTGTTAGAGATGCAAGACAATGGATTAGCAAATGGACAAGGAAAAGAATATAGAGCTAGATTGATTTTAAGAACAAAGAACTAGATGGTTGGCAAAAAAAAAGAACTAGATGGTTAACAAGTATCAAGGATGCAAGATAGGGGGTTAGCAAAGAGATAAGAAAAAGATTATAAAATTAAAATGATTTCAAGAATAAAGAATTGAATTGATAAAAACAAAGAACTAAATGATTGACAAGAGCAAAAAATTAGATTGATATCAAGAAACAAAGCAACACTTTGAATTATTCTAAGACTTATATTAATAAGATTGAGATGTACCTCAATCTTACCTCTTATTTATACTATAAGTCTTATGTCCTATTGAACCTTCTAAGAATATCTTACAAGATTTTAAAAGACTAAGAAAGATTTTAGAAGACTAAGGCAAATTTAAGAAGATGAAAGAAGATTCTAGAAGATTTTAGAAGACTACAAGAGATTCTAAAAGATTGAAGAAGATTTTAAAAGATTCTAGAAGACTAAAAAAGATTTTAGAAGATTTTGGAAGATTTTAGAAAACTATGGAAGATTTTTAGAAGACTACGAAAGGTTCTAAAAGACTACGGAAGGTATTAGAATGGAGTGACTTGAAGTATATCCATGACATCACCTCTTCTTTTAGCGACGAGTTCTACAAGGAGCCAAAGTGATTTGATGATCAAATCACATATGAAAGAAATTTAAAATTTGTCGGAGTACAGAAGCAACATATTTTGTCTTTTGTTCATTGGTTACCAGTTCAACAGAATCCTTGAGATAGCATCAATGACCTCCACATATAACCTTTGTTATACCAATGTCCCATCTAAGAATCTGCTCTTTATTGCAACCTTCAAAATATCCTCCAAACATAATTTCTAATCCACTTAGAATCACCCTTCCAACTTTAAAGAGTATTATCAAAGCTCGGGCATTTGAATCAAGATTTTTGTGATGAGACTGTATCTCTAAAGATTCTAAACATGGCCTTAATTGATATTAGAATATTCCTTTATTTTGCTCATATTCTTCAAATCTAGTATATTATGAAAGTTGTAATGGTTCACCAACCACTTGTATGGCAAAAGAGTTTTCTAATTCTTATTCCTGCAAATTCCTTGAAATGCAAAGATTTAACATCGCAACTAATAAGCTTCTAGCAAGATCTATTCTATCTTAGAGAAAATGACTATATATAAGTGAAGGTCTTGGCGTGGCTCTCCCTCTTTTATATTAGTCTTTTGCCATTGGTAAAAAAGCATCATGTATTCAATAAATATTATCAATAAAAAAATTTAACCATTTCCTCTCTAGAAATAGTCTTATTGCACAAGATGAAATATGCCATGTTAATAAGATGGTCTACCACCACAAAAATTGAATCTTTTCTATTAGAAATTGGAAGGTCTATAATAAAGTCCATGGATAACAATTGTCATAGGCCCTTAGGAACTGGAAGTGGTTGGAGAAGTCTATATGGTCGGTGTCTTGGAACTTTTGTTTGGGAACAAATTTTGCATAATTAGATAAATTATTTCACGAATTTTCACAATTGAGGCTGCTAATAATTTCTTGATATTAATTCCAAGGTCTTATTGAAGCCAAAATGTCGAACTATTGGAAGGTCATGTCGTGCTTGAAGAATGTGAAGTCTTGTAGGGCTTAGAAGAACATATAAAAGATCCTTGAAATATAACAATCCATCCTCAAACTTGAAATTATTGCTTACTTCTACTTTTATATTTTTTAAATGTTGTTGAATGTTATCTAAAAATAGATCTAATTTCATTGCTCTCTTGATTTTTGCCTTGAAAGTTGTATCTATATAGATAGATATTATCAATATCTTCAATTGCAAATTAGACGGCTTCAATATGACTAATTTTTGTTAATCCAATATGATGGCTCTTATTCTTGGCATAAAATATGACCATTAAGAAAGGCCATTTGATTTCTCTTGAAGTTTTCTTGGATAATATGTAATCACAAAATCAAATTGAGATAATAACATGCTCTATTGTGTTTGATGGCAATTCAAAATTCAGACACTCATAAAATACTCAAAGTTTTTGTAATCAGTACATATCATGATCTTGTATTGAGCCCCTTCTAATAAATGGCACCACTCTTTAAAAGCATCAACAATTGCCAATAGTTCTTTCTTGTAGATTTCATAATTAATCTCTATAACTAAAAAATTTTGAAAGCAAAATGCTATTGAATATAGTTGACTATCATCACCAGTTTAAGAGAGTATAGATCTAAATGCGAAATCTAAGGCATCTATTTCTAAAATGAATGATTTTATTAGATCTATATAGAAAAATATAGGTGCTTAAATGAAGGATTTTTTTAGCTTTTTGAATGCATTTTTAGCCATGTTGTCCCAAATAAATTTTTCCTTGTCTATAAATTGTATTAATGGGCCAGAATCTTGAAATAATCCTTGATGAAGATTTTGTGAAAATTTACAAATTCCAAGAAATATTGTACATCTCTAATTGATAATGGTTGTTTCTACTCTAAAATAATTTGTATCTTCTTTAGCTTCATAGAAATCTTATTTTTAGAGACAATATATCCCAGAAATTTGACTGATAGTTGATAGAAAGAGTACTTGTCCAATTTGGCATACAATCCACTTTCCTATAGTTTTTCCAATATCATATACATATGATATTCATGTTCTTATTTGTTTTTAGAGAAGATCAAGATATTGTCGAAATAGATGGCTATAAAGTCATCTAAGTATTCTTATAAGATATCATTCATCATATGTTCAAAGATTGCAGGTACATTTATAAGTACAAAAGGCATAACATTATACTCAAAATATCCGTACCTTGTATAAAATGCTATCTTCTATTGATCTCTTTCTTTGATCCTAACTAGGTTGTAGGCATCTCTCAAATTAATTTTTGTAGAAATCTTTGTATGTCCTAATTGTTCCAATAACCTTGAGATTAATAATAATGGATAGCGGTTTTTTATAATTATCTTATTTAGACCTCGATAATCAACACGCATACGTAAAGAACCATCATTTTTCTTCACAAACAAGATAGAAGCTCTCGCATGTGATTTTAAATGTCTAATAAAATTCTTGACTAGATTTTCATTAATATATTTTCGTAAGGTTGTAAGCTCTATTTATAAGAGATTTTAAATTGGACCAAATAGAAGTTGAGTCCCATCTTATAATTTGAGTGTATAATCATAAGGATGGTGTTTTGGTAACATGTGTGCTTTCTTCTTTTCAAATATGTCTTTAAGGCCATGATATTGATTAGGAATATCTTGCTTCAATTCTTCCATTGGATCTTTCATTGAAATAGCATACAATATAAATACAGCTGCTTTCTTTGTTGCTTGCATAAATGCTTTAGCTCCAAGAAATGAAGTAGTACGTCATTTCTTCTTTTGATATTTGAATCTTGAAGAATTTTTTTACAAATTCCAATCAATATCAAGATTATATAACTCAAATCAAGGGAGTCTAATGATAATAAGATTTTTTAGATATCAAATGATGTTGAAGACAATACATAATACTTAATCTTCTGGTACTACTTCTAATGGTTGGACTTCTTTAATAACATCCTTTCATGCAAGGTTTCATCCATCAATGACTTCAATGGGGGTGGGATGGATTTTCTTTATAAATACTAAATTGTACTTAGTTGCAAAAATTTTATTGATAAAGCATGTTGAGGCTCCAATATCTAAAAAGACTTTAGCGGAAATCTCTTGTCTTAAGATTCTTATATATATAGGAAGTATAAAATATGACATTAGATTTGGAGGTAGGAAGAGACCTTATTCTGATACTTTAGATTTGCAGGTGTCTAACTATAAGGTCCCTATTGTAGTTGGACATCTTTATTTTTCAACCTCTCCAATTCAAATATTATATCTCATACCTTAAATTCTCTAGACTTATTTGGATAATTTGTTATCTTATGATTAGGTCTTTTATAATATAAATATAAATTTTTAAGCAGATGTCTAGTCTTTTTTGTTGGCGTTAATGGCTTGAATTGGATCACGTCAATTTGCATGGATTCAAGATATATTAATGGCTTCTTCAATATTCTTGAAGATGTAGCAAATGTACCTTGATAGGTGTTGTTAAAAATTAATCGCCTCTCTTATCGCAATTCAAATAGGCCATTGTCACAAGTAATAGCTTAAAATATGAGTTCTTCTAAGCTTTCAACTCTTGGCATTGTGATTAATAAATTCTTCACATCATCTTTTAAGCCATAATGAAATTTAATCATAAAAGCCTTATCATTTTAATCAAGATTACAAGTAATGTATTGAAATTTTGCGACATAAATTACAATTGAATATTGTCCTTATTGTAGATTTTGAATCTTCATTTTTGCCACTATCTCCCAATCACTATCTCCAAATACAATAGTAAATCTTTCTATAAAAGCCTCCAAATTGTATAGGATTGAAGAATTCTTTTTCAACAGTGGAGCAAAGCATAATCGAGCACTTCTCGATAAAAAGGCGCCTACAAAAGCAACTTGAGTGAATCTATTTGGATAATGAGAAGGATATAGTCATAAGTGAAGTTATATTTGTTGCACAAATCCTTGAAAGTTGGATCTTGTTCCATCAAATTTAACAAGCATATTATCCATTGACTCTTTTATGACAATCCTTGAAGCTTTTAAGTGCATAGCTTTTTTATTGCCTGCTTCTTTCAATCAAATAATCTTTTGTTACAAACTATAAATTTTTCACTTAGCTTTTTTAGATACTTGTTCTATTTGTGGTTTTTTTTTTTGGATTGCAAAATAATGCTATTTTTTTTAATACAGTATCCAAAAGAGCTCAAAGATCTAGAAGAGTTACTACTCTATTCTTTGTTTATGAGGATGCATTTCTATTAATTTGATCTACTTCTATGTTAACAAATAAAAAATCAATAAGCTATCAATATAATATTTTTTATATTAAAAAAGAATATTTTTAAACAATATTAATTTAAAAGAAAGTAATCTACAACCTCTAAAATGCAGTGATTTTTAAGAAAGAAGTAATCTATTCTTTTCAAGAAAAGATTAAATTATAATAAATAAGCATATCAATCTAAAGGGAGATAATCTGCACTCTTCTAGAATATAATAGTATCTTCAAGAAGAGGGATAATCCATTTTCTATAAAGAAATCAAAGCTCTGATATGATTACTTAGATAGTCTTATCAAACTATCAGAGATGTAAGATAGCAGGTTAACAAAGAAAAAAAAAGAAAGATTACAGAACTAGAATAATTTCAAAAATAAAAAATTGGATGGACAAAAACAAAGAATTAGATGATTGAAAAGAACAAGAAATTAGATTGATATCAAGAAACAAAGCAACACTTTGAATTGCTCCAAGACTTACATTGGCAAGATTGAGATATATCTTGGTCTTACCTCCTATTTATACTACAAGGCCTATGTCCTATTGAACCTTCTAAGAGTATCTTAAAAGATTTTAGAAGACTAAAGAAGATTTTAAAAGACTAAGGCAAATTCAAGAAGATTAAAAAAGATTCTAAAAGATTTTAAAAGGCTATGGGATGTTTTAGAAGATTGAAGAAGATTTTAGAAGGTTTTAGAAGACTATAGAATATTTTAAAAGACTAAAGAAGATTTTAAAAGGTTTTGAAAGATTTTAAAAAACTATGGAAGATTTTTAAAAGACTATAGAAGGTTTTAGAATAGAGTGACTTGAAATATGTCCATGATAGCAAGAATAAAGAATTAGATGGTTGATAAGAACAAGAACTAGATTGATATCAAGAAACAATACAATACTTTAGATTATTTCAAGACTTGTGTTGGTAAGACTAAGGTGCACCTTGGTCTTGTCTCCTATTTATACTGTAAGATCTATGTCCTATCAAACCTTCTATATAAGCTTCTTCAACTTGGTAGAAATACCTATAGAAGATTTTAACTACAAAAAAAACTAGGAAGTTTTTTAAAGTCTATGAAGTATCTGTAGAAGTTTCTAAGAATATCTTAGAAGGTTTTAGAAGGTTGAGGAAGATTGTAGAAGATTAAAAAAGGTTCTAGAAGACTAAAGAAGGTTTTAAAAGATTCTAAGAGACTAAAGAAGATTTTAAAAGATTATGAAAGGTTTTAAAAAATTCTAAAAAGTGATAACTTTGAATACATCCATGACAAAAAAAATAACTTTTTGTATTGAATTTTAGATTGTACATCTAAAAGATGGTAGCATTTTTTTTATCAATTAGCCTATATTAGACAAATCTTGTACATATTCAATATGATTGATGCCTATCCACTTTCAATACTAATGGTTTATTGTGGTCATAATAGAAATAATTCCTATCATCCTTGCAAGGAGGAAGAGAAACTATTTAATGAACAGTATCTATACCTTGTAAAGATAGAAGTACTTTTATATTTGGCCACATCTATAAGATCAAATATTACATTTGTAATTAGTGTTCTTGCAAGATATAGCACACATCCAATACTGCAACATTGAAATGATATTAAACACCTTTTATATTACTTGAAAGGCATCGAAAACGTGAGATTATATTATTCAAGATCTGGAGATTCTAAGTTGATTAGATATATTGAGATTGACTATAAATATAATTCTATAATAGCTAAGTCTCAATTTTAATATATTTTCTTGTGATATAGAGCTGCAATTTCTTAAAAGTCAATAAAACATATTATAACTGCAATATCATCTAATCACACAAAAATTATTGTCTTATATGAAGCATCTCAAAAATATGTTTAATTATAATCAATTGATAAGCTCATCCAAATAACATACGGGCTTTTGCATGGTGATTCTCCAACTGTCTTATATGAAGATAATTGTTAGGAACATACACTTTAAAGATTCATAAAATCTTCTAAAATATTCTAAAAGATTTTTTAATTAGTGAAAGTCAATTGAGAAGCTTTCTAATTAATGAAAGTCAATTGAAAAGTTTTGTAGCTAATAGAAAAAACTCAAGAAGCTTTCCAATTAGTAAAAAGAGCTCAAGAAGCTTCCCGATTAGTGGAAGGAGTTCAAGATGCTTCCCAGTTGATAAAAGCTATTCGAGAAGCTTCTTAGTTTAATAGAAGCCGCTCAAAAAGCCTCCTAGATAAGAGTATATATAGGAGTCAAGGCTGAAGAGTTATTCAGTCTCAACAATGCATCTCTTCGAGCTCTAGTTCACCTTTCTTAATGTTGTTGCATACTCATCTATTTAATTTGAGTTCTTCTTGGTTTCTTCTTAAAATTTTATTCTAGTTCAAGTCTCTTACTTTATATTCTTATATTGTTGACAGTTTGTCAAGACTTACTTCATCTTCAATATCAAAGTTGGATCCTTCTTATTAGAGAGTAGATTACCCTTTTATTCAAAGGTATACCAATATTTTAGAGATTGTAGATTATCCTCTTTTAAACTAATATTTTTTTCATCACAATATTGGAGCTTTGTCCCTCTTATAAGAGAGTGGATCACCCCTCTCTTTGAAGGTTTTAAAGCATTTTAGAGATTATAGACTATCTTCTTCTAAACTGATATTGTCTTCTTATGGATTTTTTTTTTTTTTTTTTTTCTTAGAATGACTGGAGGTCAAGATATTAGTATGACCAAATCTTCTAAGTCCAAGTTAGACGCCATTATAAGTGCTCTTACTATTTTATTTGCTAGGACTGCGGAGATTAAAGAGATTGTTACAAAACTTTGTAATGATGCAACATCCAAGGCACCACAATTTAGACTATATCTACTTCCAACTTCTATGCTTGAGGATGCAGTCCTACCTATGCTATGCCAAGAAAATCCACCTATTCAACAATGTAAGAAGCCTCAAATTAGTCTTCCAAAGAAATATGATGGTATATATTTAAAATTCTAAGGGTTTGTCAATCAAATTTGATTAATAATAATCTTAGAACCTGATACTTATTTGACAGAAGAATCACGGGTTGAATTGGTTGATATCTTATTTACAAGACAAACATTATCATGGTTTGCTTCCTTGTTTAAAAAAAGATTATATATTTTGAACAACTTTAGGATTTTCATAGAAGCATTTGCGGAAGTATTTAGAGAATATGATAAGGCTTGTTGGACAACACCTAAGACTTGAGTATTATATCAAAAGGTGCACTTTGCATTAATCTATGTATCCAATTTTAGGCAATTAGCGTGCGACATTGATTGGGATGAAGAAGTCCTAATAAGTCAATTTTATTGGAGATTAAGAGATGATGTGAAGAATTTGTTATTGTTGCTTCCAGATCCACAATTGCTCAATGAAGCTATTAACCAAGCTATAAAATATGACAACCAATTATTTTAATGTTGACAATATCAATGTTCATAGGCTTCAACAAAACAATACGCAATCTGACATATCCCTACTATATCAATAAGCATTTTGAATTCATACTCAGAAGTAAAAGATATGCAATTTGATACAATACAATTTAAACATCTTAGTCCACAAAAAAAGAAATATCAGATAGAAGAAGGTCTATAGAAGAAGACCACAAGGTTGACAATTGCCTAAAAAAATAAAATTGATGTATTATCAAAACTAGGAATATTATGATTCAAGAAAATGATAATGTTCAGCCATAGTAGGGACCGTTGTTGTGTTGTGGTTTGGCTACCATATAAAAAAAATTATATATGTATATTTAATGTATAATTTATTATACAATTAAATGAGAACTATATCAATGGATTTTATTGGTTATAGGATGTGGTTAGGTTGCTAGTTTAGAAGGGATCTATTAAAATGATTATTATTAAGATTTATACAACCTTATTTTTTTTTTAATAGTGACTTTTGAAGTTAATTTTATATTGATAGTAACTTGTATATATCTTAAGTCACCTATGTTAGACATTGGTGATCTTTAAGATCTAATTTACTTCTTTTATTTGGTGCTTAAAGCACCAAGTATGTAAATCTTATAAGAAGAAGGATTAGAAAAGGGTTTTTAGTGTAAAAAGGATAGTTTGGCCATCCATGTGGATGAATAGAGGTGGATGATAGAAATCTCTATTCTAATTGGCCAAAAATCATGCCTAATGGGCTTCAAGGAGGCTGCCTGAGGGTTTATTAGGAGTTAGGGTTTTTTTTTCGAAGGGAGTCGAACATCAGAGGCTAGGATCATAAGGTTTAGGTTTTTGGATCTGGTTTAGGTGCAAATTTTGTGTGATTTGCACTTTTTATGAAGAAGTTTGAGGCGCCCAAAGTTAAGGTGTTGATTTTGGACCTACTGTCATTCTTTTGGATATAACTCGAACATACAGAGAGCAATTGAGGATCGGCGATTGAGGTTAGAGAGAGCACTTTTACGGCTACACTTTTTATGTACAGCTTGATAAAATCCAACCTAGGATAAAGGAGATATTGGAAGTTGAAGTCAGTGCTTACAGACTTAAGGGCAGTAAGTGACCTGCTTACATAGTGGTTACATTTTTAGCTATATCTTACGTAATTTGATAGATTTTTGACTCAAAATTTTTAAGAGTGTATACACTTATGTCACAAGACTATATGTAAAAACTTTGCGGCATTAGGATTTTGGGTTTGTGAGATATAAGAAAAATAGTGCTCAGGTATCTTTGAGCTAAGGTTTTAAGCACCTGCTAGGAGTTTTGAGATATCAGACGATTGAAAACGAATTTATGGTCGATTCTTTCTTGTGATGAAACTTAAGAGAATCATCTACACTTTGAAGTAAATTTTATAGAAACTAAATAGTTGGATCAAGAGTTATTGGACTCTAAAGCTCAACAAGAAATAAGTCCTTGCGGGTGAATAAAGTTTTGAAGGGTTTTTGTGGAAATTTGAACCCTTTTAGTACTAACTTACTTGAATACAAGAGGGTTTACATATATAACTTCTCTTTTGTGAGATTTTTGTATTATTTGTCCTTTTTATTGAAGACAAACCACCTGTTGGATTTTGCCATCAAATTTCAAATAAAATCTCTACAACCAGGTACCCAATGTATTCCCAGATAGAAGGCCACGTCATATGACACCATATGGCTAGACAATCCAATATTATGAAACTATTTAGGTTCCTCTCTTTTTGCTCAACTTGCTTGTTGTTTTACAATCCCTTTATATATTGGACCTCAGAAGCTTTAGATGACCGCTTTGTTAGATTTGAGGGCATGTGCTTGTTTTGTAAATGAGGCATTTATTAAGCTTCACAAAATTCCTCTAATACAAAAATCCAAACCTATTCATGTAGAGGTAATAGATGGACGACCTTTATCCTATGGTAGTGTCACCCATGAAATCACGTCTATAGAAATATTATTCAAAGATCATAGAAACTAAATTATGTTCAATATTATTAGGACTCTTGCAAATCCTATTATTCTCAAGCTCTCTTGGTTGAAAAAGCATAATCAATCTATAGATTGGAGGTTGTAAAGAATAATATTTCCAATAGAGATCCCTGTAAAGAAAATTTGTAAAAAGCTACAAATTGTTTAATCTTTATTTATTGGAATAAAGATTTTTATAAGATCAATTGAAGAAAATATATCATTTGTTATTTATACGACTCCAATTAAAAAAGATATAACTTCATCGATAAATATTTCAAAGCAGTATAATAAATTTTAAGATATTTTTTTTAAAAAAAATGTTAATATATTGTTGGAGCACCAACCATACAATGGTACTATAAATCTTTAGGAAAGAATACAATCAATTTTTGGTCCAATCTATAATCATTCTCAAAATAAGCTTTCGATATTAAAAGATTACATTAATGAAAATCTTGCGAAGAACTTCATCAAACATTTAAAGTCTACAATAGGTGCACCTATATTTTTTGTAAAAAAAAAAGATGGTTCTTTATATATATGCATTGATTATCAAGGATTGAATAAGATAACGGTGAAGAATCGCTATCCACTATCGTTAATCTCATGACTTTTGGAACAACTTAGCCAAGCTAAGATCTATACTAAGATAGATCTTTGTGGAATATACAACTTAATATAGATCAAGGAGAGAGATGAACAAAAGACCATATTTTGAACAAAGTATGGACATTTTGAATATAATGTCATATCCTTTGGACTAACAAATGCACTTGCTATCTTTTAGTATTTAATGAATGACATCTTTTAAGAATATTCATAGATAAGTTCATAGTGATCTATCTTGATGACATCTTGTTCTATTCAAAAAATTTGGAAGAACGCAAGAGGCATGTCAAGTTAATATTACAAAAGCTACAAGATACAAGTTTGTATACCAAACCAAAGAAATGTATATTTCATCAATCAAAGAAGGAATTTTTGAAATACATTATATCTATAGAGGATTTGACGATGGATCCTAAGAAGGTAGAGGTAATTATATAATAGACTATTTTGAAGACTATGAGAGATGTATAATGTTTCTTTGGATTTGTTAGTTTCTATCAAATCTTCATAAAAAATTACTCCCAAGTTGCCACCCTTCTTACTCAATTGACATATAAAGACAAGTTAAAATGAGGACCTCAAGTAGAAAAGGTATTCCAAGACTTCAAGATGGCATTTATAACAGCTTCAATATTAGTGCATTCAAACTTTATAAAGGTATTCTACATGGAGATTGATGCTTTGAATTTTGCACTAGGGGTTGTACTTTCACAAATGAATATAGACAAAAAATTCCATCTTGTTGGATTTTATTTTCAAAAATTCTCTACTATCAAAATTAATTATGAAATCTACAATAAAGAATTTTTTGCTATTATGGATTATTTTTAAGAATGGTATCATTTTTTTGAAAGAGCAATGCATCCTGTGATTGTATATGTAGATCACAAGAACTTAGAATATTTTATATTGACTCAAGTTCTTAATTGCAGCCAAGCTTGATAGAATATATCGCTATCTTGATTTAACTTTGTTATCATGTATCGCCTTAGGAAGCAATAAGGATTGTCTGATGCTCTATTGAAGAGATTATATCTTATACCAAAGATAGGAGAGGCAATGTTTGATCAACAATATATATCTTTATTGAAACTAGAGCAACTTTGCCTCTACTCCACTATTACATCAATGCATATTAATTCTAATTTCTTCAATGAGATGTATACTACAACTACTAATGATGCTTTGGCCCTTGATATCAAGCATTGTTTGAAAAAAAATGCTGATAAATTCAAACTTCAAGAAGACCTTTTAAACTTTGAAGAATGTTTATATATCCTAGAAGGACCAATACAACTGCGCATTCTTTAATCTTGCTATGACTTTCCAATTGTAAGTCACTTTAGATTTAATAAGACCTTGGAACTTATTTTTTGAGATTTTTGGTGGCCTCAAATGTAGAAGGCAATGAAGGACTTTATGCTTTCTTGCAACATTTGTTCAAGGTCTAAAAATCCTCAACATTGTCCTTATGAACTCTTACAACCCTCGTCTATTTCAATACAATCATGGTCTTTTATCTCAACAGATTTTATTACAAATCTACTGCCATCCAATTTATTGGACAACATCTTTGTAGTAGTTGATTGACTTATAAAAATCTCTCATTTCATTCTTTGCAAAAAGATTGCATCTAATGAAGAAACAACAAGGCTCTTTTTTGACAATATATATCAATATCATGGCCTATCAAATAATATTGTATCTAATCGAGGATCCTAATTCATATCTAAGTTCTGAATATATCTTTTTGAAATATAGAAGGTGGATATTAAACTTTCTTTGGCTTTCCATCTTCAAATTGATGGCAAAACAGAACAAATTAATCAAGTTTTGAAGCAATATTTATGATGTATTATTATCTATCAATAAAACAATTGGATCTCATATCTACTATTAGCGGAGTTTACATATAATAATATTATTTATACCTTAATTCAGAAAATATTATTTTATTCCAACTATGGATATCATCTAAAGCTTAATCTATAGAATTTGTTAAAGAACAATAATCTAGCGGTTGAAGGATTTGTAAAGTAACTATTGTAATACCAAATAACCTTGAAGCTTTAATTACAAGCAACTCAAGATGCTTATAAGGCATCTACAAATAAATTTTGGAATCAATTGCCTATTTTTGATATTGGAGATAAGGTATGGCTTCTTTGATAGAACATCAAGACCAAGCAGCCATGTGATAAGTTGGACTATCAAAGATTGGGACCATTTTCTATCCAAAAATAAATCAATTCAATGGCATATTATTTAAAATTACCATTTGTTATGAAGATATATCCAATTTTTCATATCTCTCTTTCAGAACCTAATAGAGAGCCGCATATTTTGAAAAGAATATAACAATCACTGCCTAGTATCAAAATTGAAGACTATGGAGAATACAAGGTTGAAAAAATACTTAATTCATGGCGAAGGTGTCAAGGACAAGAACTTGATGAAAGCAAATAAACATATGAAACTTCTATTAAGAAAAATAATAAAATATAAATAAAGAAGTATATATATTAAAAGAAACTAAAATGACTATTGCCACAAGATAAAAAAGCTATAGACTCTTGAATCTAAACTAGAAGCAAGAAAGGAATTGACAAGAGTGAAGAAGGCTTCACTCTTGCCTCTATTAATACTATCTAATTAAAAGCTACATGGCGGTATTCTGTAGGACCTCCTATACATGTCTAATTTACAAGACATATATCAAACTTGCACGACAATTTTTCCACATGTGTGCCAAGTACTTGGCTTGTTCTTCAAGCTACCAACATGTATGACACATGGCTAGCTTGTTCCACAAGCTACCAATATGTGCGCCATGTGGCTAGCTTATTGACCAAGTTTTTAACCTACCAATCACCTATAGGCATATATAAAGGTGATTCCGTATCTAAACAGCTTCTAGAAAGCTTCTCTATCAGATACTATCAAATTAACTTATTTTATCTATTTCTATTGATTTATATTAATTAGATAATTATTGGAATAAATCTTATGTCCCTAATATTATTCCCCCTTCTAGAGACAAGTTCCACAAAGAGTAATGATTACATGTTGAGGAAGTCTAAAATACGTCAAATTGTGCTTGCTACATACTCTGATATTTATTTCCTTTGAAGGTAGTTGATAGGTCTTTTCAACCATCAATAATATCCTATATCAAGGCAAGAGGACCACCTTATTATTTGATCATTATTGAGGCCTTCATAACTCCCTTCAAAGAAAACATTACGAACACCATCAAGAGTAATTCCTACCTCTAAAAGTATCATCAAACATTGGGAATCTCTTCCAAGGTCATGATACCAAACAAATTGTATTTGGCCATCAATCCAAAGAAAGACATGTTGTTCTTGAAGATCTTCATCTCTATTTTGTCATCTTAAAAGTTGTAATAGTCGTAATGTCTTATTTGATAAATCAACAAATCATGGTTCTTGAGCTGAATTCGCTGGTTGTTGATCCTCCATCTCTTTACTATGAATAAATCTAAGGAAATAATAAATAATGATATAAGGTAGGATGAAATCTCTATAGAACCTGCTTTGCTTTATAGCAAAGATTTTATTGATTTTTTATCTTAATTTTGACGGATATTGTTGATGAAATGCATTGATTTTTATTGATGCATTTGCTAGATTCTTGCTATGTGTGTTCACCTATATCATATCCGTGCCAATGTACAAGATATTCTAGTCGATTTTGACGCTGCCTTGAGTCTAAAATTTCTTCAACCTTGAATTTTTTATCGTTGTCTACTTCTATAAGAGGCGGTGGCATTTGTCTTCTTCTTTGTATATCCACTGTCTTGTATGGCTCGAGTAGTGACATGTGGAATACATGATGGATCTTCATGGACTTTGATAGGTATAATCGATATGCAACTAGATTGATTTGTTTACAAATAGGAAAAGATCCAAGCCTATAATAGTCCAACTTATCACAAAGACAAATAGTCTTGATATTGTGACAAAGTAGCCATAGCTTGTCCCCTACATTGAATTGAGATTATTCCTTGCTATACACATCTGCATTTATTTTTTGTCGTTCTTGAGCTTCTTTTAATTGCACCTTCATTATTACATGTAGCTCTAACAAACAATTTGCTAAATCTTTTGTCACTGGATTATCAACTTTTGAAAAGTCAAAAGCATCAAGTCATGGATGGTAATCATAATTGGCAAAAAAAGGTGTTTGTTACATAGAAGAATATATCGTATTATTATAAGCAAACTCTGCCAATGGCAAAAGAGCTGTCCAATCATCTTGTTGGTAGTTGATGGTACACCTTAAGTATTGTTCCAAGACTTGGTTCACGTGCTCTATTTGTCTATCAGTTTGAGGATGAAAAGCTAAGATAATTTTATATCCACTTTTAAGATCTTGAAAAGAGTTCTTCAAAATCTTGACACAAATTGAGTTCCCCTATCCAATATAATATCCTTAGATAATCTATGATAGCGATAGATATTATCAATGAAAAGCTTAGTTGTTTCTTCACTTGTGATAGAGTTTGTGCATGGCACAAAATAAGCCATCTTGGTGAACCAATCTACTATCACAAATATAGAGTCATAAGATTTTTAGTTTGAAAGATCTGTGATGAAACAGAAGACCATGGTTGTTCTGGAATATGTAATGGCTGAAGAAGTCCAAAAGGTCAATGATGAGGAGTCTTTAATCTTGAGCAGATATCACATGATTGTACAAAGTCTTTGACTGCCTTTCACATTTAAGGCCACCAAAAATCTCTTGATATAAGTTCCAAAGTCTTATTGTATCCAAAATGTCTTGCCGCTGGAAAATCATGATGTGCTTGAAGAACACGTAAACGTGCTTCTCCTTTTGGAACATATAGGCATCCTTCAAAATATAGTAGATTATTCTTGAACTTGAATTTAGAAGAATTATGAGTCTTGGAAGAATTATTCTTGATATCATGAACAAGAGGATTTGATGACATACTTGACTGAATTTGCTTGAAAAAAGTTGAATCAATAGTCAATGTTGATTAAATTGCTCAAAAATGAAATTGCTTCAATTTCAAGAGGTCTATTCTTTCTTACTCAAAAGCTGCATCTCTTTTTTTTGGTACAAAATAAGAACATCTAAAAAGGGCATCGGAAAAGTTTTATTATTTTACTAGCCGATAAGTGATAATGAACTCAAATCTTGACAAAGACATATTCCAATGAGCTTGATAATGATTCAATACATGTATTGATATAAAATACTCAAGGTTCTTGTGATCCATATATAGGGTGATTGGACTAGAAGTACCTTTGGTTTTGGAGCTTGGATGATCTGTTTCCATTTGTGACAAAACCACATCCAAGCCAAAGTCTGATGCGTTTGTTTCCATAAAAAATGCCTTGAAAAAGTCAACATGATACAAGATTGGTGCAGAAACAAACGATGTCTTCAGAGCTTCAAATACTACTTCTGCTTTTTAATTCTATTGAAGTTTGTCTTTGTAAGTCAAACGTGTAAGTGGAGCTGCAACTTGAGAAAAATCTTTCATGAAGATCCGATAATAATTGATAAATCTCAAAAAACATTGAACATCTCTTACCGTCTTTGAAATCTTTCAATTCATAATTGTCTGGACTTTCTTAGAATCCATCATGAGACCATCATTTGAAATGATGTATCCTAAGAAATCAACTTGAGTAGTGTGAAATATACACATTTCCATCTTCGCGTACAATCCCGCATTTCTAAGTTTTTGTAATACTTGACAAACATGTACTTCATGTTCTTCTACATTCTTAGAATAGATCAAAATATCGTCTACGTAGCAGATAAAAAAATTATCTAGAAATTCACAAAAAATATCATTCATGAAATGTTGAAAAGTAATTGATGCATTCGTAAGTCCAAAAGGCATGACATTATATTCAAAATGTCCGTATTTGGTTCGAAATGCACTTTTCCATTCATCTCTTTCTTTGATACATATTACATTATATGCTCCTCTTAGATCTATTATTGTATAGATCTTAGCTTAATTTAACTAGTCAAAGAGTCTTGATATCAAAGATAATGGATTTTTGTTCTTGATTGTAATCTTCTTGAGTCCTTGATAGTCAACACACATCCACAATGATCCATCTTTTTTCTTCACAAATAGAATTGGAGCTCATGTTGGAGATTTAGAATAGCATATAAAATTCTTGGCCGAATTCTTATCAATATACGCCTTGAGTTCAGCCAACTCATCTTGTGATAAATTGTAGATTGGTCCAAATGGTGGCTGAGTTCTTTTCTTAAGGTCAATTGAACAATCATATAGACGATGCTCTAGAAGAATATCTACATTTTTTTTTTTATCAAAAACGTCTTAATAATCCAAATATTGGCTTGGAATGCCACTTAAAATCTTTCCACTATCAAAAACGGGTGTGGCATAAATAACAAAAGTTGATCTTTCTTTTGCTACGTGTATAAAATCTTTTACACCTATAAGTATGGATTTTATTATACTAGACTTATAACTTTTCACTTAGTCGGCAAGATTTTTAATAATGTTATGAAAAAAGTCAAGTCTACAAGAATTTCAATCTATTTGAAGGTTATATTTTTCTAGCTATGATAAATCTAAAATAACTAGATTAGACAAGGATTTAATCATATTAAAGGTTACGTAGCTATTATGACCATCTATTATTACTTTTATAGGACGGATTTCATGAGTGACATCTTCAAAAGATAATGGACAACCATCTATAACTTCTAAATATATGGATTTAGTTTTCTGTATTAAAGGTATTTTACAATTCTTAACAAATTTTTTATCTAGAAAGCATGTTGAGGCTCCTGAATCTAATAAGGCACAGGCTCTATAGTTTTTTGGTCCTAAATATACATCTATTATAAAACAAGAAGAGGATTTTGAGGAGAGAATAGGACCTTTATTAGGAATTGTACAAGGTTCCAGCTACATGGTCCCTATTATAGCTAGACAAATTTGTTTTCCGACATGTTATCTTCTTTGACAAACGTACTCCTCATTTTGTAGTTATGTCATTTCTTCAGACAATGTTGAACAGTGTGCTTAGGTTCTCCACAATATAAATATAATCCTCCTTGATGATGCTAAATCTTTTCTTATTCAATAAGAGGTTTAAAACGTATTGTATCAATTTGCATGTCTTTTACTTTCAAATGTATATTTTGTCAGGACGTTGATGTTGCCATTGAATAATAACATTGAGGCTCCCTTGTACAACTCTTGGATTAAAACTCAAAACGTCAATTGTCACACTTCAGAGCAAAATCAATTGCTTGACTCAATATTTGAAGATCAGGTAAATTGAACATTAATTTTTTTATCTCATATTGTAATCCGTAAAGAAATTGGCTGATGAGTGCAGCATCATCCTACTTGATATCAGTTGCTAGTTGTCACAATTGTGAAGCCTATAATGACAATGATCAATTGCCTTGTCGTAGGATGCGAATCTTTTTGGTTGCAACACGGATTGTATCATGTTCTCCATACATAGATCAAAATTCTATTAAAAATACTTCCAAATTATCCAATATTGAATCACATCATTTAAGAAAAGATGAAAACCATGATAAAGTAGAACCTGAAAATAACATTTCAATAAATCTAACTTGAGATCCTTACGTAGGATAATTCTGAGGTTGAAGTTCAATCACCAATTGTACCTGGTTGACGAATCCTCAAAATTTAGATCTTGTGTCATCAAACTTCTCAAGCAAACTAATTTTAGATTTTCTAATATTTGAATAATATTCCATTATAGGTGAGGTAGTATGGTTTGATGTAGATATTGACGCAGCTCCAACCATCTCTATATCTTTACTTCTTGTTGATCTTGTTGCTCCTTGTGGTAATAAATTGAATTGTTGTATTGCAAGCATTAGCTCTCTCATTTATTCTTGCATTTGTGCCATTGCACTCTTCATTTTTGCAAGTTGTGCCATAATAATATAATAAAAAGGAAGGTGTCTATTCTCACTTTGAGAAATAAAAAATAACACACTCAAAAGAAAAAATTCTAAAAACAATATCAGTTAGAAGTGGATACTTTACAACTTCTAATATGCTTATGTCTTATCAAGAGAAAGGGATAATCCACTCTTAATCAAGAAAAAATAAAGCTCTGATATTGTATGTATATTCTTATCAATCTATTAAGGATAAGAATTCAATGAAAGCAAACAAACATATGAAACTTTTATTAAAAAGAATAATAAAATATAAGTAAAATAATATGTATATTATAAGAAACTAAAATGGCTATTGCCACAAGACAAGAAAACTATACACTCTTGAATCAGGACTAGAAGCAAGAAAGGAATTGACAAGAATGAAGAAGGCTTCACTCTTGCCTCTATAAATACTATCTAATTAAGACTTATGTGGTGATATTCTGTAGGACCTCCTATATGTATCTAATTTACAAGACACGTATGAAACTTGCACGATAAATTTCCTACATGTGCGCCACGTACTTGGCTTGTTCCGCAAGCTATCAACATATATGACACATGGCTAGCTTATTCTACAAGCTACCAACATGTGCTCCATGTCGCTAGCTTGTTGGCCAAGTTTCTAATCTATCAATCACCTACAGACATATATAAAAGTGATTCCGCGTCTATAAAGCTTTTAAGAAGTTTTTCTATCAGATATTATCAAATCAATTTATTTTATCTTCTTCTATTGGTTTATATTAATTAGGTAATTATTAGAATAAATCTTATATCTATGATAGAAAGTGGGACAAATTGGAATATTTTATTCACTAGTGGAGCTATGACATTAATGAATGCAAATGAGAACCAATCAAAAATCTTGCCAATGCACCTCAAAAGGTACAAGAATTTCATCGACTCTATCTCCACAAATCCAAACATATTTGATGATAACTTCTTAGTGAATATTGGATTCAAAGAATACTCATAAAGAGGGAGAGAGTTAAACTGAAGCCTTCATCAAAATATAGCTATTTGTTCTAAGATAGAATAGAGTGGTAGAAGCAAGTTAATCACCATGTCAAACCTTCAAGCATTGAAAAAATAAGACTCAAAAAATTCATTTGCCACACAAGCTTCAAACAAACCATTGCAATTTTCACAGCCTTTAATTAAACAAAGTGAGGATAATATATTTCAGTGCCAAGTACAATCTTAGTTGGAGCCATTAGGAACAAAATCCAACCATATAAGTCTTGATTCCAATGCTTGAGCTTTAATAATATTGCTTGAACTTAAAAAGGTGAATCTTTTTAGTCTTGAGATCTTGTTTGGAGGATGTTTTGAAGGCCGTAATGAAGATCGGATCCTTAGATATGATATTTCAACAATGAAGGTACTAATTCAAGGCCATAGGTAATTTTTACAAGGACCACTAGAACCCATTGCTCAAGAACAAAAAACAGAATACATAACTTTATTAATATAGTATATTCTTGATTTCTTACGTATATAATAAGTTCAAACTTCTTTTAGAACTTGTCACTAGAGAAGGGGGTGATATTAAGGACATACACTTCAGAGGTTCACAAAATCTTTTAGAACATTCTAAAAGCTTTTTGAATTAGTGAAAGTTGGTTGAGAAGCTTCTTAGTTGATGAAAGTTAATTGAGAAGTTTTTTAGTTAGTAGAAGGAATTCAAGAAGCTTCCCAATTAGTAGAAGGAACTCAAGAAGATTTCCAATTGGTAGAAGCTATTCAAGAAGCTTCTTAGTTTGATCTAAGCCGCTCAAAGAGCATCCTAGACAAGAGTATATATATATTTTTTATCCACTCAATGGATTTTTATCATGAATATGGATGGAAAAGGACAATATTTTTTTTTTCTTTCATCTATGGTTTTATCCTTGACAGTTAGATTTTCTTAGATAAGATTTTAATGAGGCAACAGCTATAAATCTTACAAAATTACAATGCAAATTTTATATTATGTCAAGCGAGGAGGAGTATTGAAAGCATTTAATACAATTGTACTCTCGATACCATTCACTATAGTAAAAACAATGAATTTTGTATATAGAATATCAGAGCTATTATTTATCTTCTCCCCTTCTCAACATTATGTATGTAATACACAACCACTTTAATACAAATAGACTTGAGGCTCTCTCACTTCCTTCTCAACATCTCTCTCAACTCTTCCTCAACAATCATGGCAAGCAAATGGCATCAACAGCAAAAGGGATGGGGGCGTGACAACCGAGGCGCAGGGTTGCTGTCCCCGTTTGAGAACCCATCTGGCTTGGCAGAGCTGGGCTTTGCAGGGCGTGTGTTTGGGGGACAAGAGGAGGGGGGGCTGCAGGTGGGGTTGGAGCTGGAGCTGGTGAGAGGAGATTGTGGGTGCAGGGGAGGGAGATGCGTGGCCACAGTGCGCTGAACTATAATCAGTTCTGGAGAACGGAGAAGGCTGGCGTCTTTGGAAAAACGAAGGATGTTGCAGAGAGATGGCACCCTTCCCTGGTTCAATTTGATTGGCAATTATTTTATGTGAAGGAAGTACATTGTTTACAGGCCATAAATAATGTTTTATTTACTTAAGTTATTTCAATCTGATTATAGAAGTATAAATCATTGTAGATAAATTACCATTTGGAGGGAGGAGGGGGCGAGGTGGAGAAGGAAAAAGGCCAGAGGCGGGAGATCGCTAAGCTGGCGGTGTGGGCTGCCAGCTTGAATAAACCGGGCAATGGCGTCGACATGCTGCGAGACAATAACCTCACGACCTACTGGCAGAGAAGATTTTCTCCACATTTGGCCCCACCGTTGCGTCTCCTTTCATATGCTGATGCGGCTCCATGTGTAACTCTCAAGACTGTGGAATCTAAAGCATGTGAACTTGAACACTAATTCTGGCGGTTGCATCTGTCTTGCCTTCTTTCCTACATTGAAGGGAATTATCTGTAATACTACACCTAGAAGTCTTCCTTTATTAAATTGGATTCCATGGTAACCGACATACAACATTCGTATGCATATGCAGAGGCTTCTTGCGCGCTTTTTTCATGCAATTGGCAGTCTTGTCCACTCATCAGAACGGAAGAGATACTTACGTTCGGCAAATTAAGATCTACGGCCCTCGCCAGTAGGTCTCCCTTTTGAAACACTTTTGTGTTTTGCATCCTCTCCAGTTGTGTTTCTTCACATTTTACTCTTGAAATTCTGATTCTGACCTTGTTATTTTATTCCATTATTCTGTGTCGGTTGCCATCTCGATGTTGCATCTTTTAACCGGTACTGGAAAAGAGCTGAAGCTGGGCTGCAACTTGGATTAATCTTGTTTAATGGTGAGCTCTCCAATCACGGCAGTGGCTGATGTGGAGTACATCTCTTTACAACTTCTGTCTAATACCAGTTCTGTTTATTTGCAGGGCGGCTGTAATTGGACATCCCTTTGAGTTCACGACGATTGAGTTCAGTTCACGCTCCACGATCCGAAAGCTTGTAAGCCGCTCACCAGCTCATGGAATAAAATGCATCTGGTCAACAACAGTAGAAATCCTTCGAAATGCAACTTCCATATTGTGTTGATTTCTGCACATATAAATAGTTTGGTGGAGCAGTTGGTCTTATGTTGATCGCTTTGTGTGTGTGTGTTTCTTCTTTGTCCTCAGCTGTATAGGAAAGAAACCTTGGATTTGATCTCAGTTCTCCATCTTATATTCTCTGAACTTGATCAGAATGAGTGGATGAAATTGAAGTCATGCAAAGCTTTGAAGATACTAGAACTTGTGTAGGCTTTCATGATACATTCTTTATCTCATGGTGAATCGTCCTGTTGCTGTGTGCAGCTACTCTTTCACCATTAAAACTTGACGCATACTCTAGGTTAACAATTTCAATAAACAACTCGTCGTTTGTAATGAGTGAATTCCTTGTCCAGCATTGAATGCCAATCATATGTCTTGCCCTAGGATGCCGATCCTGAACTTTCAGACTTAACATAATTTTAAAATATTGATAAAATCTTAAATTAATATCTAAAAGAATATATCTAAATAAACCAAAATTATTAGATACATTATGCAAATCTAAAAGAACTCAATAAAAATATAATAATCTATTTGACAATCAAGAAATTATCTTTTATAATAGGTAGTAGATAAGATTTTTTTAATTTTTAATAATTAAATTTAAGAAAACATAATAAAATTAAGAGGATATTAAATCAACCCACCTAAATCTTAAATTGGTCTACCTTACTCCCATGACTAAATCTTTGTGATTATTTCTATAATTTGGAAATATGAAATCTTATAAATTCAATGGACAATGCCATGCAAATCTTTTAGCCTAAGATCTTCCACCTCAACATATTCCAATTGTCATTCATAGCATTTGGATCAAAATGCCACCAAATCACATTAAGACCTCTATAATAAGGGATATAAAATAAAGGTATAAGATCAAGATCCTTGATATAGCACTAGTATTTGGCCATGTAAGATGAGCTCTAAAGCATATTGGTGTGTGTTGAATTAGCAATTGGCATGAGAAAGATTTACATATGGTTATCTATTGAGTTTATATATTTTCTTATTTTCAAATTGGAGAGGTAGTCACTATAATTGAATCATGGAAGTAAGATGGGTCAATTTGAACTTTAGATAGGATAATTTAATATTCTTCTAAAATTATATATATATATATATATATATATATGTGTGTGTGTGTATGTGTGTGTATATATGTATGTATATATATATATATATATATAGAGAGAGAGAGAGAGAGTATTGCTAATACCACCACAATTCACTACCCACTTAGCATATTTATTTAGTTTTTTTTATTTCAATAAAAAAAATTAAAAAAAATTATAAAAATTTCTAATATATATTTAAATTATATAAAAAATAAAAATTATCTTTAATAAAAAATAATAATTAATAAATTGATAAAAATAAAAAAATTAATTAATAATTTTAATTTAAAAAATATCTTATAATTTAAAAAATTAATTAAAAAATATCTTATTATTATTTTAGAAATATTAAAAATAAAAATTATATACACTAATATAAATAAATAATTTTTAAAAATTATACTTTTATTTAGCATTGACACAAAGGATATAGGTGGCATGTGGAGGTTGGAGGATTGTGGTGGCATTAATAAAAATTGTAGTAGTATTAGCAATATCCTAAATATATCAATAAAAACCAATTATTATTGAAAAAGATATTAAATAATTTTAAAAAGCAGTTTAAAATTAAAAGATATAAGGTTGAATATTAAGTAAACAAAAGAACATATGAAAGTGTAAATATTTTTAAATATAGGTACTTCCAAAAAGATATGTTTATTGTAAAAAAAGTATCAATTTGAATCTCAATTTGCAATTATAGGCATTAAAAATATAAAATATTATAATCTTTTATTTTATTCTATTTTATATTAAATATAAGATAGATGTATGAAACTAAGTTAAAGAAGTTTATTATTGAATGGTTTGATTTGAATATAGAATAGACCATACTATATAATATTTTAAAAAAATGATGCAAAACTACATAAAATTTATATATATGTATATATATATATATACACTCATATATAACCTATTTGATTTATATTAGATTAAAATAATATCAAATGATAATAGTTTTAAATTAAAATAAATATATTTTTAAAAAAAAATTGCTAAAAAATCAAATATATACAAATAATATATTTACATCTAAAACCAATTAAATAAATTATATCATAAATATACTTGTAAAGGTTATTTTAGAATCTTTAGTTAAACTTACCATAGATAATAGAGGCTAAACCTTAGGAAATCCTTTATATTCAAAATAAAAATATAAAAATATAAAAATGCATCTCTTATCTTTTTTCTTTTATATTTTTATATTTTTATATTCTTTGATAATGAAAGCTTTCATTTGATTTTAAAGAACTAGATAATTATAAGAAAGTTACAAAAATATTCTTTTATTCCATGTCACTAAAATTATTAAATTAGTAAACAGAAGTATCAATTCTGTTTAGAAGAATTGGATTTTGTGTATTTTTTTGTAACAACATTAAATATACTAATAATGTAATGATCTCAAATTGATGTCTAGAATTTATTAATAACAATAAAGAAGCAAATAAATTAATAAATAAATAAATACTTAATTTGTATTCTACAAGTATAAATATGTATTTTTAAAATCCATTTTGAGGATATGAATAAAAAATTATGAATCACTAGAGAAGTGATTAAAAACAAAAAATTAACATTCACATAATTTATATTTTAAAAATATTTATTATACTAGAAAGAAAATTTTCAAATACCACAATGTGAGGCTTTTTACAAAATAATGAATGGAAATAATATTTTATCCTATTACAAGTTTTTAGGATCGTTGTATAGGTTATATATATATATATATATATATATATATTTTTTTTTTTTTTTTTCAACAAAATTATTTTAAAATACCAATTTAATAATAAGAAGGAGCAATTTGATTTTTTTGAGAGTGGAAAGTGATGGATTAGTGAATCACTAAAAGAACTTAAATTTAAATAAGGTAGTGCTATTGCATATTTTTGGACAAAAGTGTAAACTTTATCCTTAACCTTAAACAAAATAACAAATGTGATTTGAGGAATATTTTTGTAAAATTTTGTTTAATGTAAATGAATAAATATAAGAGTTAATTGAACATTAATTCTTCTAATGCATAACATAAGTAGAATAAGTAGTAAGTAACAATTGGTAAGGTTATATTGATGCCATTATAGGAAGTAAGACAAATATATTATCTAATAATTTAGATTTATATATATATATATATATATATATATATATATATAAACAAAAATAAAAAAAAAATTATAGCTTTACATGTCAATTGATAATAAAAGTCAAATTAAAATTTTTATTTTGTATAAAATAAGTTTTAAATAAATTAAATTAAAATATCTAATTTATTTTTTTAGTTATGTTAATTATAATTATTTTAATTTATTTGATTATACAACTAAAAAATTATTAATGATTGATATAGAGTTAATATGTTATTATGATTTTTGATATTTTTTAAAATATAAATAATTTCTCTTCAAACTTCAAATTTGTCTTTTGATAATTGATGTAATATTTTCATAGCTTCTATATTTTTGCAACAAGTTTAAAATAACCAATTACTTTTATACTCAAAAATTAAAATCAAGTTGGAATATATATATATATATATATATATATACATATAAGAAAAAGAGAAAAACCATTTATAGATATAATTAAGTTAGGGACAAAACTAATATACCTCATTAACAATAAAAGATAGATTTTATTTATTTATTTTTATCTTACCATTTTTATTTTAATTATTATTATTTTAAAAAAATAATAAAAAAAACATATATCTTCACCTCCATTCTCTTCACCATCCTAACAACCATCATTGTTACTTTTCCACAAAGTTGATCTCATTTATTTTTTTGCCAAAATCATGAAAGAATGATAGAACTCATAAAATTACTGAAAAAGAAAAAAGACACAAGTTTATAAAAAGAATATGACAGGGGCACTAAAATGGCAACATTAAAAGTCTCAAATCGCTATAAACACAAGTCTATTGGTTCCAATGTTAATACTATGATGCTCACATGGGATGTTGATATGAGTGAGCTTTTGCACCAGTTTGAGGGCAAAGTTGGAGGGGGTCTCCACTGTCAGTAACAATAATAATAAGTCCAACCCTGACAATTTTGTACTGGGTTTGGGTTTCTGGGTTTGGCCTCCAAAGTGTTGCGGAGGGCTGACTGGACAAAACATGGAGAATTACTTGGTCCTATGTGAGGCACTTTGTGGTGCCACGTGTATCCATGGATGAATGAACACGGATGTGTTATGATTCAATAGCGGAATCAATCCTTCAAATTCGAAAACAGGGAGGGAGGGAGGAACGAGCAACCTAACGGGCGGACGAACGATTATCATCCAAAAAGATTTCGCTGGGCAGAGAAACCCTAATTTATGCAACGAAGACGAAGACAAAGACGAAAACGATCGCGCCTGCGAACTCGGAATCCAAACAAACTTCAAACGAAAATGAAGTTTGTGGGAGTGCAGGCATGGTCATGAGGTTGCCGAGGATCATCATGGTTCAATCCGGACGAGGAAGACGCGGGACTGATATGAAGGATTGAAGCATGTTGTAGCTGTATTTGTGGTGTTCAGGTGTTTGGCGTTGGGACTTGTGGCATTTGGGACAGGTTTCCTCTGGATTGAAAGGGGTTGGTAGTGTTCTCGATTGATCCAAGGTTCGGTTGATTGAAGAGGGATTCAGTTGTTGCGCATGCAATGGAGTTGCCGCTCCTGGAAAATAGTGCTGTGCAGTGGACAGTGGTCCGAGTGCCTGCCGTTGCGCCTTCTTCTTTAACGCCTTGCTGCCCCCGCGCTATCGATGTCGGGGGTGGAACCACGCTTTCGTCTCCCCCCTCCGCTCCCCGCGCCGCTACTGTTGTATGGTGCGTAATCCTGCACTTGAAGTGTTGCATTATACTTGTTTGGTGAGACATTTGGCGTAACGTCCGGATTAAATTTTTGCCCCAAAGTAGAAAAGCAGGTTTTGCAACTGCAATGTGTTTGGATGTGCGGGAGATGATTACTAGAATTAATGACGATTTCACTAAGGAGCTGGAAGTCGAGTAATTTACGAGCGGTTGTAATGTCGATCTGGCGATTAGTATCGATTGCGGAGTCGCACAAACTTCTATTATGAGTGGCACTATTACTTCCAAACTGCTGCAAGCACTTCAAACATACATCTAGTTCTGCATATATGCAAAAGTTGAACGTTTGGATTTCCCCTAAACCCTGAGTTAGGAAAATGCTTAGTTTACACAGTGGAAGATTGGGAGGTCCTCTGTTATCTCTTTCTCCTCCTTGCCCGTAGCACAATCGAATGGAATGTTCTGAGAAAATGGATTGCTCGAGGCCCTTCAAACTTAGCTGTAGGAGTGCTAGTTGGTGTCTACTATGCTTTTACCTTTTGTACCGCATCGAGGAGAACCTTGCATGGGTTATCGAAAACAATTTTGATGAAGAATATTAACGAGTATTAGTACCTCTACCGGCGTTATTCCACATTTTAAGCCTCTAAGGTCATGCGTAACTAATCCCGAGAACAAGGTCTAAACTGAGCGAGGACTGTCTCTACCACAACATCGAGGACACGGGTACTGTATATTGGTAGTCTGGAAGTGTAGATATGGCTGTTGAAGGCCCTATACAGCCTTGAGATTTAGTTTGGACGTCTCCTTATTCTAACTTAGTTGCCCTTGAATTAAGTTTTACACCTAGCTGGACTGGTGACTTTCAATGACTTCGGTCTCTTTCAAAAGAACAATGAGCAAAAGCCAGTACGGGGACTTGCTAGCAGTATTTTGTTGTCATTCAATCCGTGCTGGGTTTTGGCGAGAATTTAAGCTGGACGAAAGCTACATTACATGCGGCTGGTCTCATTTGCATGTTTAATCAATCTTTGCAGGCGCATTCATGCAGAGTCATCCAAAGTGTTGGAAATCGTGGAAATTTCAAGCCACCAAGATCTTCATAGAAGGGGACTTCACCTTCTGTTTGAAGAGGACCTCACCACATTTGCCTGTGTCGTCCCATCTCAAGTATGATTTTCTCACCTTATTGCTTATACGTATTTACTATCAAGGGCCTGGTAGAGTCACTCGCTTCTAGTAATGACTTGGTTTCTTCATAACTGAAAAATATTTACTCGGAGTTGTTCCTCACCATCATTCCCCGCCTTGATGGTTAGAGGTTCCAGATTTAAGGTTTCCGCACACAGGCCCACGTGAGATGGTTACGTTGAAGACGTACGATCTAATTTGAATGGTCGAGGTTATTACACTTCTCAGTCGATCCTGCCATGGTCTGAAAGATTCATCTGTCTCTTATCAGGAATGGAATGGTGATAAGGTGTTTACTAATTTATTACCGGATTTTGTCTTGTTTTGCGAGTACTAGAAGCAACGCAGAAAGGTTAGTTGGTTAGATTAGAAATGAACTTTCGATATATTTTTTGTGGTTGCAGATCCCAGGGAAAGCCCAGTACGTTGTGTGGGTTTTGACTGTTGGTGGGGTTATCTACCGAGTGCAAGTCACTGGGGCAGCAGCCGGCTGGATGCTGTGTGGTAACCAGCAGCATGATGCGTCCGTTGACATACAGCGAATGCAGGAAGTCGCTGCATTTACCGTTACTCCAAACGTTTTCTGCCTTGGTGGTCAAACTGGCTCCATCATTTGCGTACCTTTTGGAACAGGTTCTCATTCTACTTCTGGAACTGGTGAGTTGCTAGCGCATGCTTGCACAAGTGTTAGAGTGTGTCACTTGACATATTGAATGTTAAGTCTCTTCAAGTGCTATTTTTATTAATGTCTAGATTAGATTCAAACTTTGACCTAATTGGTCGTATGATGTTCCCGTTCACATACATGTACGTGATTTGAAATTCAGGCTCGAGTATAACTCAGATGAGTGATTTCACTTGATTGCAAAGAATGCTGCCGGCGTTCAATTAAGCATCGAGTTCGTCTTAGAATCAGTCCGCTTTGGCACTGGCCGTGTAAACTTGCTCCTTTTTAATTTCTGAGGTGATTGAGTTGGGAAGATTTTCCCATCGTTCGATAAGTCGCTTACCTTTTCTCCCACTAAGCTGGTCGTTTATTGTGTGACAGAATCTTCTTTCGAGTTGAAGGATGCTGATCATGGAATCAGGGGATTGTGGGGTTTTGTGTCGAGGTGATATGCTTGCCATTCTCATCATCACATGAGCCCAGCCCTTTGCAACCGTTCATTATGTTCATTTCTGAACTGAGTTATAAGCTTGTATCTGAGTAGGTCTATCTTACATGTAAGCAGGGGTAAAAGTGCGGGATCCGTAAGGAGCTTAGTTGCCCGACTGGTGAATGGTTTATTTTTTTTATTTGCTCTACACGAGGATGGGACGTTAAGACTTTGGGACCTGCTTCATCGCTATCGTGTGTTGAATCATCCACTTTCTACGGAACGGGAACTTGAAGGCAGGTCTATCTCTTCACTGTTTGTATTGTGTCTTCAGCTACAACGAACGGAAGTCCTTTGTTTTTAGGTTTCCATCGTGGGTTTTTTCGGGCACGGTGTCAGTGATACTGGTGTTTGCAGGTCATGACAACCAAGTTAATTTTTTTTCTTCGATACTACTTTATCCACGACAGTGTGTATTACTTTGGTTTGCAATGCTCGATATGAATTGTAGCTGTATCTCTTGAACTGGTGAATGACTTTTGTCAGTAGATTTTGAACCAAAGCTGATGTGGGTGGAGGAGACACTTACCTTATCAATGGCTTTCCAAATTGCGTTGCTGTGTAATTCCTCGGTAAGTACGAAACTCAACCACCTTACATTGCTCTAGTGACTACTTCCGCAATCTTTAGCATCTTTAAGTAGTGAAAATATGAGTTAGCTGACATGTAATAGTTTGTTGTGTTCCAAGGATACCAGCCGGGAGACTGTAGTTGTTTGTTCGGTGGCAGTGGGTCCTGGAGAGGGAGCGGTCCTTCGGCAGGGTTTTATCACAGTTCAACATATGATCTCCCTCCCTGAGGTGAGTATCCTCTCAAGATTCTCAGCAGCGGTTCTCATGAAGCGGTGAAAATATGGGTCTAGGTTATCGTCACTTCTGGGAAATTAAGTACTTTACCATGTACCGTTACTGTGATTGTCGTCCGTGTTGCCTGTATTGCTTGTCACCTAAGCACACAATTAATTGATATTTGTTTAAGGAAAGCACAAGGCTGTCTACCTTGCAGCTAAAATGCCGGTATATAAGCACTTAGTTTGAGTGCATAAAGTTTTGGACATCTCTTTTGTGATGCAGGGAAAGGTTATAGACCTTAAGTTGCTGGAGACTGGTGTATGGACTCTGCAGTCAACTACCAAGAGCCACGAGCTCCTATTTTCTGACTTCAGCAAGTAATCCTCTCATTTCTGTACTAAAACGCCTTGTAATGGAGTGCATGAATATCAATAACTTTTTCTACTGTAAACTTCTCTAGACGTACTCGAGTAAAAGTCGGGACGCCATTCATTAGTTCATTGTGGTCCTGAATCAGCTGTGCAAAACTCTGTGTAGAACCTAAAAGCTGTGAAACGCAGCTTGCCTACAACTTCTTCAGCATTGACGTATCATAAACAACTATGTTCCTTTCTTTATTTATATGCCTGTGGCAATACGAGGAAGTAATTTAATCTTAGATTTGGAAGTGACAGTTATCGAAAGTCATAATGTCAATTAAGGAGTTCAACTACGATCAGAACTTGAGCAGGAAAAATGTTTTCACATTCTAATGTCAATGCTCCATGATATTGCATTGTTTGTCTGATTGGCTTTTTTCAGCGATATGGACAATCCTGTGCTTTGATTTGTTTTCAGGGAAGGGAGTTTGCAAGTGTGTCAAATGCTGGAGAAGAGTGTGGCGGAACAGTTGATGCAAGTTCCAGGTGACGATTGGAGTGATTTTCTTTACACCATTCATCCAACACTAGGCGTTTCTTCGGTAAGTCCAAATGCCTTAACCGACTGCTGTAGTGATGTTGAGTGGCTCAGTGGAGAATCTCTAACAAAAAGTTTATCCTGGTATGCTTTTTGTGTCCATGAAATACAATTATTACCGATTTAGCCGCTGACATTGTGTGGATTTACAGAAGTTGAAACTTTCAGATGTCTTCCTTCGAAGGGTATTTCAGCCAGGAGTACGACAACCGAAGGCTCTTCAGGAGGCCTTGGAACAGCATGGTCGTCCAATTAGTGATTCTGACCTTGCGTCAGTGTCTCTGGATGCTTTGCGAAATCATATTGTTTCAGCGGTTGAATCAGAGGTATGACGTCTGTTATGGCATGACTTTTGATATTTCGCAGTTCTGTTACATTTACATTTGGTATATAAGCATTGATAGCAGCACCTGATGATACTTTCCACAATATTGGAAATAAATTTAGTCTAACGTGGTGTCACTTGCCAGAGTTGTGGCGATAGCCGTGCACAAATTCTTTACGGATGGATGCGCTTCAGTGGTGATTATGTGAAGGCATGGACACGAATTAATAAGCCATATTCTATTTTGCTGGACGCTAACACTAATAGCGTTGGTTTGATACGCCGATCTTCAGTTGCAATTGTTAGGGCTCTGACGGATGTGGAGCAATTTTCTCCTGGTTAGTTCTTTATTTATTTTTTATGCTGTGTTTGGTTGTAAATGATAGTGCTTAGTTCTTTTGGACCTGATTGCTTTGCAAATTTTACTCCAACATTATTTTTCATTCTCCATCGTAATCTACTTGAATCGCATGAGAGAACCATTCGTTTTAATTGAATCATTTATTTGATGGAAATTGTAGGAGGCCATATCAGGAACCGTGCAACATTACCGGATGAATGGAATAATTTCAACAAAAACGAACAAATCATTTTATTAGAGCTTAGTAGCTGTGCTGAACATATTGTCGATCACTTGGGTCGAGTAGCAATGGGCCTACTTTACGAGTCTTTTTTGCGGCCAGTGGATCAATCAGTTCCAGGAATTCTGCCATCTCTTGCTCGAACTTTGGATTTGGGTTTTAATTCCAGCCGCGTGGCTGATGAAATTGGACACATGGGGGTTGATGAAATCCGTTCCAAGGAGCAAGATCAACACCGGAGGCAGCGGGCATTCGCACTGCATGTAGCGCACGCTTTGCAAACCCTGCAGAGTAAGGCAGGGGGTTGGGACAAGCTTTTTCAAATTATTTCCAAGTACGTTGACTTGCTTGCGCTCCAGTCACAGCCCATGATTACCTCCACAGGCAGCACTAAAGGAATGGACAGCAGTTTATTTAAGAAATTGCTATCACAGTCTACTTCTCAAATAGCTTGGGCCCAATTCAAGGCTGCTCGCGACCTTTTACTGCTGCTGGTTTACTCTGTCAAAATTGGTATTCAGGTCTGTCTAAACGCTTTACTTTTAATTTTTCGATCTGGTTACTTGAACTAATCAACCTTTAGAGAATTGGACTGATGAATTTTGATTTAGGTCGTTGCAAGTGAGTAACTTGGAGGGTTGTATTCTGCCAACTTATAAGCCACGACTTGTCAAATGTAAAGATAAAGTTCTTGCAATTCTGGTTATAATCTTTCGTTTAACTTTATAATTTTGTAATCAAATGTTCAGGTTGGACTCACTTCAAATCAGATTTCTTCCACGAAGTCTCATACGATCCCAAGGATTCAGGAGATAATGACTATGCGTTTGTTAGTTCACTGGTTGACTGTCACGTTTGCAGAAGTACCGCCGACCGAAGATTTTAGCTCCCAGCTGTCATCCTTACGACTTGGTAAGTACAGTGTGCATTTCATCTCAAGTTAATTGATTTTTTTCTGTAGAAGATGTTGTGTTAAATTTCAAAATTCTGATCTCATGTTGGTTGCGCTCAGATGGTACGAGTAGCAGGATTGGAAGTGGGTTCATGGTTTCTGGTGAATCTACTCTAGGTGAAATGCTTGTATCTGCATTTTTGGAGTCAGGAAAATCAAGCTCAAGCCTGCCTGAGGGAGCCCTACCAAATCAGGATATGCTTCTTGCTTACTCATGGCAATTTGAGAGATGGCTTCTGTCGGGAGAAAATGGCAAATCTTCACAAGGATTTCCTGGACGTGCCATATCACTTTCAAATATATTACTTCAGTATGGGCAATACAGCAGCCTTGAGGTAACATGCGCTTGCATTTTTTTGAATTAGTGATTCTGTTTATACAATGTAGCTCTTCAATCGTAAAAGTACTTACATGGTAAAGCAGACAGTACTGCTTGCACTAACATAAGTCGTGTGTGAATGTGTTAAATGTTCAGAGGTTTCTGACCACAGTAGAGCAGTTTACTTCCCAACAAAAGCTTGCAGAGGGGACTAAAACAGCCGATGGGCTTTGGAGTGCACGCTTGCACCTACTGGGATTTTGTCTACTCGCACAAGCTCGTACTGAACTGAAGAACAATGGTAAAGAAATCCGGGTTGCGGAGGCTATTTGCTACTTCTTCAGGTGAAATCACATGCCAAATCACCCCTTCGTCCCTAGACAAGAAGCAGTTTGATTCCGCTTGCCTAGAGTGGTTTCCTATCATAGTGGTTCATAGTTTTTTTTTTTTTTTTTTAGGGTTCATTATCGTTTTTGTCAAGGTTGAGTTGGGAATGAAGTTTATGTGTCTGTCTATTCAAGCAGAGCCGCATCAGGTTTGGGAGAGGCAAATGAAGATCTTCAGTCTCTTTTTGTGGGAGCTGGCTATCAGCAGAACTTGCCAGGTACGAATTACCACCTTGAATTTCTCGTCATTGTATGCTCTGGCTACCTGAAGCATTTCGCACTCCTGACTTACTCTTTTTAATCATGTGATAGGAATAGGGGCAGCAGCTGCATGGAGACTGCACTACTATGAGTGGGTGATGCAAATATTTGAGCAGTATAATTTAAGTGAAGGTGCCTGCCAGTTTGCCCATGCCGCACTGGAACAGGTTGACGAGGCTGTTGGGAATAAAGCATTCGACAATGCCGAAAACCCTTTTTCAGACACTTTAGTGGTAGCTATTAGGGGGCGTCTGTGGGCCAATATTTTTAAATTTTCACTGGACTTAGATCTTTATAGTGATGCCTACTGTGCTATTATTTCCAATCCTGATGAGGAGAGCAAGTATATTTGCCTTCGGCGATTCATTGTTGTGTTATGTGAACGTAAAGCCACTCAGGTACATCAGTTATGCCTGCCTTTATCATGCTCCTCTATGCCATACAGCTTTTCCAGCTTTAACATCTCCAATCGTACTCTTCATCAGTATAAGTCTATCCTAATATTTACTTTCAGCAGCTAAGTTTTTTGACTATACTTATTTCATTTGTGCAGGTTCTCTGTGCCCAGGAGGTACCGTACGTTGGACTTTTAGAAAAAGTGGTTCAGGAGCTCCTTTGGAAGGTGGTATCTCAACCTTTGCCTTCTTGCGTAATATATTATTTTCTCTTAACGACTTAGAAGATATGTAGGCTACAGTTTAGTCAGTCATTGACGAACTACTATTGTCAGAATCATTACAGTTTCATAAGGATTGCGTCATCTCTCCTGTTAATTAGAATGGGTTGTGTTGTTTTATTTGTTGCAGGCTGAAAACTCAGATATAAGTGCAAAGCCGAGTCCTTACAAATTGCTTTATAGCCTCCACATGCAACGGCACAACTGGCGCAGAGCAGCTGCATGCATGTATCGTTATGCTGTGCGAATCAGAGAAGAGTCCCGTACACCCAACTTACAGGAAGAAGTGCATGGCATCTTAGCAGCTATTAATGCATTGCAGTTGGTGGATCCCACAAATGCTTGGTTTGAACTTGTTCCTCGACCTGGCGAATTACCAGCCCCTTCGAAGCGACAGCGCCTAACAGCAACACATGCAGGTTAGTTCTTTTTCAGTTGCTTTTAGATATTTGAGAAAATTGCTGGGTTCAGGATCTGGGTTCAGAATTTGCTTGGAGCTCAGCAGTAGTGTGGAGTGATTTAGCTAAGTTTCGAACAAGGATGTTTCTTCTATTCGCAAGCTGTCAATCTGGTGTTGTTGTCATTGATATTGGTAAAGCAATTTTGTCTTTGTCGATCAGTTCCAGGTTTCTCTGAGAAATGTGATAAGAAAGCATTCCGAGCTGTGGACCTTGAAGACCTCGAGAAGGAGTACGCCCTCACAAAAGCCAGGATGCAGCTCGCTCATTCTGAAGTTAAGCATTTGGTTATTGGTGAGTACAAATCAAAGGACTTATTTGGTCCTTTGAGGGATAATTTGAACAATGGTTGTATCTAATTAATTAGTGGGGCTTTTTTATTCAATCTGAATACTTGCAATAAAGATTGTTCGATGTGTTGTTTTGTGACCCCTAATTGACTTGTTTTTTCGTTAGGAATTTTTGAAAGTCCTTAAGATCTGTAAGATTTATTACGTCACAACAAATTTGTGGACTTTAGAGAAGTTTATTCTGATCTATTCACAAACTTGAGCAGGTGGGGGTGCAACACCGGAGGAGATTGTGTGGTCACTTATTCAGTGCCGGCTATATGAGACAGCCTTTTCGCTTCTCTTTCTGTTTTGGAAAGATTCTTTATTGAAAAGGTTTGTAAATGAATACTGGTCGTCTGCTCATTTTTGTAGAATTTTGTTGATTTTTTTAATGTAAGTGTGCAATTATTTATTTATTTACTTACTTATTTTTTAATGTAAGTGACACACCGTAGCTTGAGTCTTCTGAAAGCTGACTCATGCAATACAGGGAACTGGAGAAAATTATGGATGTCATGGCGAGGAACTGCTGCTTACTTCAAATTCAAGAGGCTGCTCCTGGTTCTTTACTGTGAGTGAACCTGGGCTCCTTGCCTTACTTTCCTGGCACGTGTTCACATTTTTTAATGTATTGCTAACTGAGACAACTTTGAAGCTTGCTTTTCTTTTCCACGTCTTTTCTCAGCCTTTTTAGGGTTTCTGCTGACGAATGGACTGGTATTCTACAAGTGTGTACTGATACGATATCATAATTTATCCAAGGCTGCACTTAGAAAGATATTAGCCCGTCCTGACGGAGCTCTTCTTCTTGTTTTTTTTTTTTTTTTTTTTTTTTTTTCTTTGGATGCAATTCGACTGGTTTATTAGTTCTGTTATCCATGTCAATTGTTAAGCTGTCAGGTTAACTAAGGCCAGATCTCTGCAGGAACATTTTCTTCACCAAGGTCTAATATATCGTATGCAAGGGATATGTGGAGGCTTTTAAACAGTGAATTCCACCTGTGTACATTTCGAGAACATGAGGAAATTAGTTAACCCTACATTTATGCAATACTGCAGGTTGAAAGGAGAACCTGTGTCTCGGTTGCTACTCACGTCTGGCTCACAGCTAGCAGACATAGAGAAAAACCATGACAAGAACGGAGAAGATGAGAGGGGGGCAGAGTTGCCATCAGCTGGAACTGCACGAACTGCCTGGCTATCACTTCAGCAATATTTGGTAAGTCGCGTTGTTTTTTTAGTTCCTCCACGAATAAGATTGCAGTCCGGCACTACATTTATAACTTTTTATTGCTTACACCTTGTCAGTTTAGCAATTGTGCATCATAACTCATTCTAGTCTGGTTCATTCTTCTTACATTTTGTGCAGGAGAAATACCGAAGTTTTCATCCACGCCTACCTGTGATAGTTGCTGAATCTATTCTCAACGTTGATAGGCACATGGAACTACCTCTGTGGCTTGTTAATATTTTCAAGGCAAGTTTACCATTGACATTTAACTTCCTGGTCTGAATATGCATGTCTTGTATCTAGTTTCTGATACAGACCATCTGTACAGGGTGGGAAGGAAGCTGGTGCTTCAGGCATGGCAGGTGGGAAGGAAGCTGGTGCTGATCCTGCTGCATTGTTACGCATATATCTGGACTTCGACCGCCTTCCTGAGGCGACGGCTCTTGTTCTAGAGTATATTAGAGCATGGAGTAGCTTGGTAAGAGCTATTGAATTCAGCCATTTTCATATTAAATATTGAACTGTATACTTGAAGACAAGTCTTTACTACAAAGTTAATCATTTTCACTTTGCAAGTTTTGGTTCATTTTATACAGATCGGAGTTCGTTCGTGGTCAGTAGTGGCTGCTCTTTGAATCGTTGATGCCAGTCAATGAAGCACTAGTGCGCTAAAGCTTAGCTCCATTCTTGGTTGCAGAAACCCGCAGATGTGATAAAGCGGAAGCACATGTGTGCGGTGTGGTTCCCTTATACCTTATTGGACAGATTACAGAATTGTCTATCGAAGTCTTCTGACATGGCAGTGCGTGATAAGCTGCAAGATTCCTTGAAATTTGCCTTACAGAACCACTTCAAACTGGTAATGCCCAAGCGACTCAGCTTGGTTTTTGGAATTTCCACATTTCTATTTTCTTCTCAAATGTGGTTTTGAAAAGTGCTAATGGTGTTAATGCACTGCTTTTTTTTGCAGTTAAAGGCGGATTCTAATGACGTCAAGGCTTCTATATGAAGCACAGTGCCTCTGGAAGCTGTTAATCGGAGATGTAGCTGTTGATACTTGGCACTTTCTGTACGGTGATTTCATGTTATGTATTTTGTGCCTTGCTTATCCCCTGCCTTTGTACAAGGACACAGTCGGAACATTGGAGCAGTACTCATGGGATGCACGTTTTGTAGCATAGCAGATTAGGGAGGTGTTCTGATAGTTAGTTTCTCTAGAGACTTGGTGTGAGACAATCTATGGCATGCGTGCAGGGCATGTCTTTCCTATTAGCGTCTTCTCATTTAGCAAATTTGCACGAGAACATGTGAACGCTGATGACGGAAAAAAAGAAAAAGCGGCTAGCGCTGGTGGCAACTGCTTATTTAGAGACGGGTAGTTCAAACTAATTTAGAAGCAGCGTTTGACATCTACAATACCTGAAATTTGAATCATTAAGCTTTGCATATATCCACACAGATTCTGAAGCGTCTAGCCATCGTATTCACTATCGTCATAATTTGCCTTGTGCTATCGGTACAAGTATTATGAGTGTCGTGAAGTGAGGTAGCAAATTGAGGTAGCAAATTCTTATATGCAGAGTTTAGGGAGAAAAAGGAGGTTTTTTAATATATATACTAAGACTAATTAAATGTGTTTGAAAATTTGAAATATTTACTTACACGCATGCACACATAGATATTAAGCCTAAAAAGTACGTCAAATAACGTTACAGGCATTTTTAGGGTTTAGGGTTAGAATGAATCGTATGACTTTCATACAGTTACATGCGACTGACCGTTTTCAAAAAATTCAAATTATAATATGTGTGTAAGAGTTAGTTCTTTAGACAAGGCTAACCTTCAATTAACATTTCAGAATTTTTTGTGGAAAATAAGAGCCCATCTATATTTGTGAATTTTTTTAGAAACCATCCTTTCATTTGATTCCCTAATTGTAAAATTGTGTTCGCAAGAATATCAACTTGTGTAAATGTTCACATATCCAAAATGTGGGCGGTCCAATGTTGGAATGAAAACAAGAACATTATTTCAAATCACCTATCACGTTCCCAAAGTTTCTTAGGTGGTCTTAAATAAGGTTGAATAAGAGGGACTTTGATCTGTTTAGCATAACTTGCTGCTCTTTCTGCAACACTTCTACGAGATATTTGTCCTCGTGGCGTAAGATTGGGAGAAATAGCTGGATCAGTTACAAAATTCTTTAATTTCCCAAACCAAGGAACATCATGATGTGGGTCTTCAAATGATCTACCAACATTTGGGACAAGTGCATTATCATCCAACTTCGTTTTAGGTGATCTATTTTGCATGCACTTGATTAATGGTATAATTGGTCGTTTGGGTGGTCCACGAGGCTTCTTTTTAACACAGCAGGAGCTCACAAGTCCTCTACCTAAAATGCAAAGATTCAACTCTTTTGTTAAGAATTAAAACAAAATTTGGAAAAGTTGAAAAATTTGGCACACATACAGATGTATCTATATCTATATATATATATATATACACACACACAAACATACATATCGATTTTACGGACATCAATCTTTTGAAATTATTTTTCACATTATTTGTACAATTGTAAGACTACAAAATACATACTATATATTGCATTTCTATCTAATATAATGATATTACTTATTTGGATTATGAGGTTCTTTGAAAATTATCCAATGCACCATAAAAGTTGGCAATTACCAGTATTTCATTACTGTCTACTTTATTTCCACCTCAAAAGATATGAACTAAGAAGAAACACCAAGAGACGTTACCAGTTTTTTGCTGGTCTCTCCATCTCAGATTTCCTTCATTTCCTTTCTTAGATGAGCCACCAGAACTTGAGGCCACCGGAGATGGTGATGCTTGCACTGACTTGGCTCCTGGAAAGCTTGCTGAAGGCCAGCATTTACAAGGAAATAGTTTGGTTGTTGGAACAAAACATAATTTTACAGCATTATTGTGAATAAAAAACATAAACAGAAACCAGAATTTACAAATAACCACGCAACATGGCTACCGAGCTTCGAAAAGAATTCCTAACCTGACTGCTGCGGTGCCGATTGAGAACCAGGAAGAGGACTTGTGGAACTGACAGAGATTTGTGGAACCGACAGAGATCGGCGAGGCGATTGAGAATCAGGACTTGGATGTGGGGTCAAATGGAATCTGGCTCTGAGCTTCCTTGTCGGACTTCCGAGACCGTCGTTCAAATGTGGAGACTGGATTGTGGGAGAATGCGGCCGAGGAGACCCTATTCGCTTCACGGATCTTCCGAGTGGAATCTTCTCCGGTTTCTCTGTCACAGGCAAGTAGGTCATCGCCTCCCTCGCTTGTTCTCCAAGAAGAGGTCTTCCAGGTGGAGTGAGCGTAGGTGAGACAGCGTAGTCTGTGATGTAAGACTTGCACTTACCCCAGTATGTGGGATCGAAGTTGGGAGCCACCACTGACCATCCTGGAGGGGGGAATTCCTTACCTGATTTTCCAACAGGATAACCAGGCGAGTTTCTCTTCCTTGCACCACCCGTTGCATTTGGCCTAGGTTTTATTTGGAAGGGCTTCCGTTGGGAGCGTGCCAGTGCATTTAGCATGGATTGGAGTTTACTCACGGATTGTCCAAGCGGAACCTGATCAATCTTAGATGTTGCAGGCCATGTCATCGCGTCCATGGTGCCCACTCCGTCAATGGGTCTGCCAGGAGGTGTCATATTTGGTGAGCAGGAAGGATCAGTGACATAAGACTTGGTGCGCCCCCAGAACTCACCTGGTCCATCACTCGGTCCAGCAGGAACAGCAATATTCAACCATTGTGTTACGTCCGAGCTTGGCTTTCCAAAGTAGTAATCTCGGCTGACGGGTCTGGCAACATCCATATACCTTATCCATTCCGTCACATCGTTTCCCTCCTTGCCGAAGTAAGGGTCAGGAAGACTCATAATCTTGGGATCTTGGGCATGCGATGGCGGCGGAAGGTGACAGAACATCGTGACATCCGACCCCTGTTGTCCATGATAGAAATCCGCAGGAGTCTGAAAATTCTTTGGCGGTGGTTGATTCCAGGGACCTCGAATTTGACCGTGCCTGTGCGGAAAGTCTGAGAAATCGTAGTAAGAGCATTTTGTTTTCCTTCCCATGGCTATGTAATATTATTTCCTCTTTCTGTTCTCACAGATACTAACTTAATACTCAGGATCCGGAAGAATCATCGCGAAAAGGTAACTCAATATCCAAGACATGAAGAGGCCACAAAACGATGTGAAACCACGGCGATTCTGATTTTGCCGTTATCATATTTCGATGCAAGATGAGAGAAATCCAGCAACCACGGCAAGCGAAATTAGGAAGACCAGTAGTTTGTTAATTTACTGAGGGTCGCTGCTGACGAAGCCTCTATAGACCAAGAGTCATAAACTTTCAAGAGCTCGGCTGACTCTCATGAAATTGAGCGTTAGAAGCACATAAATGTTTGCTTAACACAAATATGCCGTGACCAGAGTACCAGCGCTCTAAAACTGGCATTGAAACCCTTGATCATATGAACATGCATAACAGTAATTAAGAAAGTGTATGATTGTATTGAAACTGTAGCAAACAGTAGGTATGTTACAGAAGTACCTGCTTGGCATGACGTTGCGGAACGTTCTACATTACGTCATGAATCCACCGCTTCGAATCTTAGCGAGCGAAAGGATTCTCAAGTACTAGTCAGTGATTGTCCTACCCAACATCTAATCGAAAAATGCTCTGCAATGATTGTATCTCCAAAAGAAGCCGATGATCATGGGCAACTAGTAGATGAAATAATGGACCGTTGATTAAATCTTAATCATTTTCGTTGTTTCCTCGGACTCTTGAAGAGCCCACATGTGAGCATACCTTCCTCCCTTCGCTACCAGTTCTTGATGGGTTCCCTCTTCTACAACCACTCCAGCATCCATGACCTGCATGTAATCATGATATTGAATTCATGAAAATCTCTTTTGAATCCATCATAATTGCAGAATAGAATTCATGCATGTACCTAGACTGATGGTTTAGGAAACGAGATATGTTTGATCCATACCAGAATGCGATCACAGTGCATGATTGTTGACCTGCTCATGCCAAACACATAACACAAAACAATAAGATCTGAACTGTGAATTGACGAAAAGTAACTTATGAATAAAACCCGCTAGTTTCAAAGGGAAATTTCAACAGACTCGGTGAAGGTGTTTCCAAGAAATTTTGCATTTCTGATAGCATTACTTACAGCCTATGGGCAACAAAAACACACGTCCGGCCTGCAGCCAACTCTTTCAATGACTTTAAAATAGCCGCCTGCACAACACACAAACTCGTGAATTTGCTAGGGACTCGAAAGAAGTTGGTAGGGTACAATTGATGAAGATCGCAGCTTACCAACTCGTCGCACATACAGGAGGCCATTCACCACCAATAATTCATGCAATGACTGAGAGTTCACAAGGCAACAGAGCTACGGATTCTTCAAAACAAGTAATTTTCACAAAGCCTTGTGGAGTTCCCTTGAACGACCAGAAAATAAGATCTTCGTAATTACCGGTAGTTGTATTCGTAAACAACTATATGATAATTACAACTTCATGTATATTCAAGAGCCACGTATACCACAAATGTGGGGAATCTATCATCAAGGATGGATCTCGGAAGTAAGAAAATGTTAACCATACCTCAGTTCCAGAGTCCAGTGCACTGGTTGCTTCGTCACATATCAATAACCTAGGAGCCTGCAACAGTTATTTTGAAATTAGTTGTAAAAATAAGCAAAAAGAAGTTCTGCACATACGATGCATATGTTGAATTGATTCCATATGTACGAAAAGAAAAGAAATACGCCCAGAACAGACCCAGCTGCAGAACTGCGTTGTACTGAAACAAAGCTCGATATAATTGAACTCCCTGGGTGTTGGACAACATGATAGACGCACACGCCCAGACGAAGCTAACATGGCAATCAAACTAAGGAAGGATGGGGAGTAAAGTCACCGTGTAATACCCAAAATCTTAATAGCAAAGGGTTTTACTCCCTTATGTTCCAAAAAAGAGCAAAAATAAGTATAAAAATAAAATTCAGGAATTATGCTACATTCTAGCCTAGCAGACCTAAAGTTCAAATAATGAAATGCATTCTAAGCCACCATTCCAGTCAATTGCAGAACATAATTAAGAACTAGATCAGCACAATTACTGAAGTGAAACGAACCTTCAGAAACGCCCTTGCGATAGCGACACGCTGTTTCTCTCCGCCGCTGAGCTGTCCACACCCAGTCAAAACCAACGGAAGATCCACAAGTTAGTCTATCAGAAGACTCAAGGCAGGCGAAAAAAAATAACAATAATACTAAGAATAATAATAGTAATAATGAAAGGAATGCAACACAAAATATTCGTAAAAGGATTAGGAACGCCCACCTTCAAACCACGTTCTCCCACCATGGTTAAATATCCATCTGGCATCCGAAGGACTGCATCATGAAGTCTCTGCAACAACAGAAAGTGAATCATACCATACGAACATCCTACGAAGGACAAATAAATAAACAAAATGTCAATCGTATGGGACATCAATAGTGCAAAGGAAAAATGCTTTAAGTTTATATGGCATCAGCGCATTACACACCGCCTGCTTTGCGGCTTGAATGACCTGCTCCTGCGTAGCATTTGGTCTTCCATAAGCAATATTGTGCATGATAGTGTCATTGAACAAGACCTGCACAACACCAACCAATTTCAGTTACATCCTAATCAAAGTACAACAGATTCAGATTCAGATATACAGAATTAATACAATGTATACATACCGTGTCTTGAGGAACAACCGCCACAGCGCTTCGTAGAGAATCCTTCACACCCAATGAAACTATTTCAGCAGTGGCAGCTTAAAGTGTTGTCAGCAACGGTTCTACTCGCGTGAACCGAGCAACTAAGGTCGGCAATTGCAATTCACTTGAAATACCAACATTATATCTCAAATAATACTCTCAACTCACCTGAGTTAGACTCCTTAAGTCATGGTCATCCAAAAAGAGCGAACCAGAATCAGGATCGTAAAGGCGCAATAATAGCTTTACGATGGTTGATCTGCACAAATGGCACAGATAAGTGAGTTTTCTACTTAACACAAATTAATAATCTTTCTTTCTCTGAGATAAATCAAATCATTCATTCTTACTTTCCAGATCCGGAGGCACCAACTAGTGCAATGCTCTCCCCTGGGTCTGCTTTAAGGTTCACTCCCAGCAAAACCTGCACCCCAATTAAGGTCTGTTTCATGAAAACTCCACGAAGAGCACAATAGAAAGGAATACACACATCATAAATGATCAGGGATTACCCAGTTCACAGTTAGAATAAAGTATGAACACGGCACCAGACTCAAGTCAGCCATAGACCCCATTGCTGCTCACTAACGAATAAATAATACATGAATGTCATTACTTCTCGACGTGTCGGAAATATCACCTCTCTTGAAGATGTGTAGCTGAACCGCAAGTTATGAGCCCTAACTTTTGCACCGCTACTTTTGTATTCCAACTCTATAGTACCGTCCTTTATTAAAGATTCAGTACTGCAATAAGACCACATTCATAAAGAAAAAATGAGAACAGGGATTTTAACCTTTCCAAGGTCTTCATGTATGTCAGTAAATTAGTTTCCTTTGAAAAGGGTTTTCAAAACCAAAACTAAAATACCGCCTTATCTAGCAAAAAAATCATGATATTCTTCCCATCAACCTTAAATTTTAAATATTTCACTCGACTTCAACAGGGGTCTAGTTTCCCAGAAAAGTGGTGGAAGTTTAAGGATTATAGATCATGCTGCTTATATGCTTAATGCGTCGAAAGCAGGAAATCAAACAAGCAGATACCACAAACTTACACTAAGTCCAGAAAAACCACGTAATTTTTCATACAAAAGATTACAGAAACATGGAAGCAGCCAGAAAAGTGATCAATGGTACCTGAGAATGTTGAAGAGACTTTCCAAGTCCACTTGAGACTGCCTGAGATCTCTGTACAGAAAGCCCAGGAACTTGCACCCAAAAACACAAAAACATGAAAATGAAGGAAAAAACATCAGTTCAGAGATGTACCAAATACTTCCAAATGCGTCTGTTAAAAAATCCAGATGTAATACCAATATCTACGTAACTATATAGATATGAGTCTCCACAAAGTACTTCCCAGGCGCCTTTTCGAACTAATAAATACACCATTACAAGAGTTCTAGCGCACCTGTAGAGGACCAGAAAGTTGCAAGATGAGACCATTGGCAAGTACAAGATCACCAACTGTAGTAACGCCACGGGTGACATTCCAACCTGCTAAACCCATCACTGCAGCAATGCCAAGTGACAATATGATGGCCTGTCCAGCATTCAATGCCACCGATAACCGCTCTGCTTCCAGCTGCAATTTCTAAATCAGTACTTGTGATTGTAAATAATATTACAAGTGCATCTACATCTAGATGTTTCTGAAACACAAAAATAAAATAATTCATCTGAAAAACAGATATTTACCGAAGCATTTTGATAGCCTTGCAGGAGTTTGTTGTACTGATCTACCTCCAGGTTTTGATTATTGAACTGCAACAAATAATCAGCGGAAATCATTAGCTGCGGAAATCAGGCGTCTGCGTCCTTGTAAAGAGATACTTATTTCAAATTTCTGTCAACCAAATTCTGAAGACTTCTGCTAAATATGTCAGCTTTCATAATTGACTCGCAATCCTCGTTCTTACTGGATTCTTTATATTCACTACCAGGGATGAGCACAAAGCAAAATGCACACTGAACAAAAATTTACAACACACCTGGTGGTTACAAAGTACACAAAAATACAATTAAGTAATGCTCAAAGTTGCATGTAATCAGAAAGACACTTGCGCTAAACACACCCTGCGTACCTGTACAACAGTTTCGTAGTTGAGCAAAGCATCGACTGCTTTTCCTGTAGCTAAATTTTCTAATTTATTCACCTGCATTCACAAATCCAAAAGGCATATTTTCGCGAGTCATTCCACCAAACTGCAACAGTTGTTTTCAACTATCCTACTCCATGACAAGAAAGTCTACTCCTAAAATGTAACCACTACAAAAAAGAACTAAAGCCATCTAGAGTAGTCGTGGACAGCCTTGCGCAGCAGAGGCGTAATGCACCATGACCACCTAGGAAGAATTTGATGTCAGTATTCAGCCAAAGAATATGAGAGGAGCACACCTCCTTGCGGCTTTCAGCAGCACGAGTGGTAATACGAACAGTCCAGGTTACGTAGGCAGCAAATGTTAAAGCCACTATCCCCGCCACCATACCACTCACTTTCGTCGCCAAAAGCCCACAGACCAGAATGAGCTCGACGAAGGTTGGTATGAAGGTAAAGACTGCCAGAAATTATACCTTATCAGTATGATTGAAAATCTACATGCTTCACAATTTCGGCTGTCGCCTTATTGGCAAAGGAAACGCAAAATAGAACATGCTCTTAAGAACTTCAATAGATACTTGAATAGATAATGGCCACTAAGAGCATAACCGCGATTGATGAAATGATTAGCAAACATATAATGCATGAGTCATAGACGCTATTCAAGAGACAGTCCTACCGACAGCACGAAAAATGTTGACAACGCTGCGCTGTGCGCGATCTAAAATACGTGTCAAGGCACCCGTTTTCCTCTCCAAATGAAATGTCATATCCAGCCGCAAAACATGATTCAGCAATTGGATCCCGACGCGACGCCCTGTGATCTGACCTAATGGCGCGAAAATAATGTAGCGTACCTCATTTAGCGAGGAACTGACAGCCTGTCCAAACCAGTAAATTTGATTTAGTATTGATATCGTTGCAGTTCATTTAGCAAGAATTGCAATTTAAAGACAACTTGCTACTGAAGATGAAAAGTTCCAAGTATTGACCACCAGGCAACATGTGGCTAGGGCAGGCAAAATGCATTTGTATGTTGCGTATCAGATTAAACAAATTTTACAAAAAGAAAGAAAGTAAGCAAAAGTGATCGAGTAAACACAATATTATCATTGGAATGTGCACTGTTATAGACTTGTATCCTGTAGATTGCTTGGCAGTTCTAGAGCAATGAAAAATAGGAATGAATTTACTTTTGAGAGAGCAGCACAAACAAGTGCCACCAAAGCTGGAGTCGCACGACGAAGAGGTGCTTGTGACAGCTCATCCATTGCCTGCTTCAGCAATATCGGACCTGCCAATCCCGCTGCCTGCTCCCATGCAGATGTACAATGCTTGTCTTATCAATGACTTGAATACCCCACACAAACCTCATACAAATACAAAGGATTCTGTTCGAATGACATCTAATGAAAGAATCCAGGTCCAGAATGTAATGCAAACGAGGACTCTGTAGTGAAGAAGGAAGTAACGCAGCATGATCATCTCAAACATGCTCGATTATAAATATGCCTGTTGAAAAACCTCCCGAACTGCAGAGACATTGTCATGCTTACTATCAAAATAAATAAACTATCAATCGAGAGATCAGATACATAAATTGCGGAACACTATTACAGCGACATTAAATCGTCATAACATGAAAAGTAAATCCTGACAATGAGCTCAGGCAATTACAGAACGAGACAAGTAATAAACATGACAGGTTGGAAGTAGATGCCAACCTTGCTAGCGACAAGAAGTATCAGTGCAGCTGCAAGCCGCCACCGCAATGTCGTATCGCTGGAGGCCAAACGCCACAAGTATGGCATAATCTAAACCAGAAAATTCGAATTCAGATAATTCAGTTCTGTCTTTTAGTAGGCAGTGTTACTCTCCCAACCCTCCAAACCAAATTTTCACACATGAGACTGTAGCAGTGAGGGTTAAAACCAGCCACATATTGATTTAGATTATTTCAGTAACAGTGGCTAACGAATCCAGGTTGACATTTCCATCCAGAACGCTCGAGAAAAGTCTGGGCTCGAAAAGCAGTAAACACACTATGCAGGATTCTGCATAGAAGGCACACCCTTTGATGAGAACGAACAATACCTTAGAAAGCGTGGCTTCAGACGGAATTGCTGGCAATACTGTCTTGACTTGAGCGTCGGCTTCAACGGAGGAGGCAGCTGCAGCTCGGCAGATAAGCTTACTAGGCAAAGACTTCCTCGTTCCATAGTGCGATGCAGCGATGTGGAACCTGTACTTACGTTGAGACAAGCTCAATTGACATAATCCAGAATAGAGGAATTCAGGCGTCACCGAGCGCTGTGGAACAAGAGAATTGCCGAGTACGCCAATTGCCTGCACACCGCCCACAGCAAGCAGCGCCATCACCATAGTTGCCCCGGCTGCCCTAGCCCTACCCGAACCCCGGCCCTGCAATCCAGGTTTAACCCTCCCCTACACTTCGCCTGGTTAACCGCGAGCTTCAAACTCGCGAACCCGAGGGAGGGAAGAGAGGGAAAGAGGAGCCGAGAGCAGAGCTTCCGCCTGCTTCCCGAACTCGCGCCCCTGTGGCTGCCTCCTCGGGCCACGTCGGCCTCGCAATCTTAGGGGCACAGGTGGACGGGCGGACGGGTGGGCGGGCAACAGCAGGCCACCCCCGTCCCTCTTGGGGAATCTGATTCACCCTCCGTAGCGTCACCCCTTCATCCCAACCTTCCTTGGGTAGGAGCAATGCCTCGCGAAGATTCCACCACGTGTCACTTGGTGTCGCCGTGGCATCTTGGAGGATGCAGAATCTGATGGCGTGGCATGGCAGTTGGTCCACATGGGCCGTCCTCGTCCTTCGTCTTTCATTCTTTCTTTCTTTTCCCTCTTCCACCCTTTTGTTTCTTCTCCCCCATTTGTCTTAGTCCACCAAGCTTGTCCCCTCCACAAACACCCTTGCATGTGCTTTTCTAGTGAACTTTCCATTCTTCCTTCCTCCCTGCCCCCCATCCTGTCCTCCACATCATCTCTTGCCCCAAGGACTCACCCCTCAAACTCTATTCATTTGTTTCTTCTATTGTTCCCTACAAATATGTCTACTTACAATATATTAGTAATAATTTTACTATTGATTATTCATCAATTTTTATTCTGTATGTTTCAAAAGCTTAAAATTATACCACAATGAAAGTAAGTAAAATTATAAGTATAATTCTTGCTCAAAGAATACCCCTAACACATCCACATAGGATGCTATTGAGGAACAAAAGAAGAAATGACTAAAATAAGAAACTTGCCTCTTAACATTGATTTCTCCATTATCCACCTTTTCTTCTTCTCTTGATTTGAAGTCTTTTCTTTTCTTTTCTTTTCATTCTTTCTTTTTATTTTGTCATGGTGATGATTTTTATATTTTTTATATTTTTTGATTTAGATTTCAGGCATTCAAAATGAGTGTATATATAGAAAGAGAGATTAAAATAAGATTTATTTGATTTTATTTATTTATTAATATCTTTAATTTCATTGATAAAATCTTAAATTTTGTGATTTAATTTTTTCAAATTATTATAATCACATGTAAAAAATAATTTTATAGTGATATTGGTTTATTAAAATAAACCTTTAAGTTTTAAACAAACAAAAATTAAGCTAAAACTCAAAGGTTATTATTTATCTTTATTTTTATTTTTATTGATAATTGAAATGATAAAAAATTAAAAATTAAAAATTAAATAAAAAGTTAGATTATGTTATATTAAATTCAGAATTATATTAAAAATTTAGTGGTTTGTAATAATAATAAAAACAATAAATTACTGTTAGACATTTTATTTACATTCCAATCTACAAAATGTTCTGTTATTACCACTTTTATAATAATTATTAATTTTAGATAAATTTTGGCATGTGTTTATGATTAATTTAGAAATTAAAACGTTATTATAAATATTATTAGGTTTATTTTTGATGTTGGCTATATGTTCTTATAAATCATATAGATAATTTTTTGGCTATCTATATTTTTTAAATTATATTATATATATATATATATATATATAATACTAATAATAGTAAATTTTATTAATAAATCTATTATATAAGTTAGAAAAAAAAATTGGAAAATAATCTAGTCTTCCCATTATTCCATGCACTACATGCATTATAAGTAAAATACTTATGGAGTTAAAATTGAGATTGCAAGCATTTCGCAAGGACTTTGCATGTATAAAGAGAGAATTTTTGTGTGAAAAAAAGAATTTGGTAGGAGATGTTTATAGTACAAATAGTATTTTTAATGTAGAAGAAATGTTTTTTTGTTCAATAGCTCAGATATAAAACCACTCAAAGGATGTGTTAAGGATCATATGCTAAAACTTATGTTTGTGCTAAATGCTAAAATATACTGCACAAAAGATTGGAGTATAGAAAGTATATTTTTAAATATATCATACAAGAATTATGCTTGATGTTGACATTTTGGTCATCAATGCACTTGAGTTTATTAAGCTAGCTATTCACCAAAATTTGCAAGGACCTTTGATTGATATATATATATATATATATATATATATATTGTCATTAAAAAGTGATTATTTTATTTTTAATTTTGATTTATTGTCTCAACAAAAAAAGAAACCAGGTAATATGTGTTCACTATAATCTATTGTCTTTGGTAGATTATAATTAATATCAATTGTATAGATTCATAGTGAGTAATAAATTACCATTTTAAATATATTTAATTAGAATTTTACCCATATATAATAAAATGAATCATTGTGTTTTTTATACACCTTACAAAAGGTTGTGAATTTTTACTTATTTTTGGCAACTTCACACACATATATATATATATATATATATATATATATATATATAATTCTATTATATATTTATATTAAATATTTAAAAAATATTTTTTATTTTTTTATTTTTTATAGTTTTATACTTAAATCGTTTGTTAGAAAGATATAGTTCTTCATTTATTCAACATATTTTTTAACAGTACAAATTTTAGCATTATTTTATTCTTTACAAAATATTTTTCTAATATATATATATATATATATATATATATATGTATGTGTGTGTTTAATATGGTTTAATTAATAAGATTAATCACATATGCATGTGTTTGTGTGGTATACAATATTGAAATAAGATAACATAATACTTTTGGTTATCTGTGTAAAATCATTTATTATAGTACAAGTTTATTTTATTTATTTATATTAGTATTATATCATTATTTTATATACTTGTTTTAATCATATCATTTTGTCATAATTACCTTTTATTGAATAGTATAGGCAATTGAAGATATATAAATATTGATAAAATTCCTTTACAAAATCAAAGTTGACTTGCCCCATCTAGGGCCTATTAAGAATTCAAAAACATGTATAAGCAAACAATATCAAAATTATTTTTGTACATAAAAATGTAAAAGAACACAACTTATAGCTAGATCAAAGAAAATTTGCTCAACAACGACAATAAATATATGAGACACCTAAAAACAAATAGTCAACATAAATATGAATTAGCATAAAAACTAGAAATGAGTATAATCAAGATGTTCAAATGAACAACTTGAGACAAGACAATGTTTCTTCCTTTTCTATTTATTTGAAATCAATACAATATCTTTGAAATACTTTAAGATTTAATAGAAATTATTTGAGATTTTTTTTTTTTTTTCAAACAATTAGGTGGACACTCTCTTTTTGCTGCATGGACACCCCTTCATGCCATGCACCCATGCATACACATAGTAAAACTCTTATTTACACTAAAAAGTTTTAGAATAACTTTATAGTAAAAGATTTGTGTGCATTGGCTTATGCTACTTTTATTTTTTATTTTTTATTTTTAATTTATGATTAAATTTAATACAATTTTATAATACTTTTTTATTTTTTTATTTTATTAAAAAAGCTTATTAATTTTATTTAAAGAATCTTGTATCGTAAAAAGTTTTAGTACAAATAAGAACTTTATTATGTATATGCAAGGATGCGTGGTCACCTAGCAATTTTATTTTATTTTATTTTATTTTTTATTCAAACATATTTGGAACAACAACAACAAATCTTTAAAGTCTAAAAATAATTAAAGTTTTTTTTTTTTTTTTTTTTTTTTTTTTTTTTTAAAGTTAAGAAGTGCAACATCATTTAAATATAAATACAAGGCTTTGGAATTAAAACATGATTCATTAATTAATAATGTATTTAAGCAAGAAATTATTAAAATTTCTTTTAAACTAAAACATATTATTGAATTTTAAAAAATATGACTTTTTATAAATATATTATTAAAAAATAAATTAAAAAATAACAATGATAATACAATATGTGCTAAATGTTGTATTAAAAAAATATATCTTATTTAATTTTAAGAAAAAAAATATCATATAATCTATAATCTATATAGAACTAAGAATCTACAAGTACCATAAATGGCAAATGGATAATGTCAAAAATAAATCTAAGATATTATTAAAAATTAAATAAATATATAACTATGGTTATTCAATTTATTGCAAAAGAAATAACAAAAGAATATTTGATGTTGTTTATAAAGTGGTTGATAATTAAGATGTTGTTTAGTATAATAAAAATCAAAGATTTTTTGTATTTAAATTTTTTTATATTTTAATATTAAAATTTATATTTCTATATATATAATAAAATATATTCACAAATATACTTATAAAAAATAAAAAATAAAAAAATTTATGAATAAAATATATTAATATTCAAATCAAACAATACATTGAGACAAAGTATATTATGGTTCTAAAAGTTGCATGGTGTTTTATTTATCCAAATGATATATATATATATATATATATATATATATTTAGTATATTTTAAAATTCTACTAAGGTAGTAAATTGATAAATATTAATGATAGATATATTTTTTTATATAATAAGTTTTTTTAAAATATCTTATTAATATATATATTTTAAAAATATGTAGCTATCAACTTTAACTTATATCAATAATAATATATGATATTATATATATATATATATATATATATATATATATATCTATCTATCTATTACTATTATCTAAATTTTTATTTAATCAAGTATATATTTTAAATATTTTAAAAAATAATTTTATTAATTTAGATTTATTTTATTTTTAAATTTTTACTTTAAGGATATATATAAATATATATATATATATATATAGAATAAATTTTAAGAATATACAAGGTTGCTAAATCAAAATCCTATGAACTTAAGTTGTTATTCAGTGATAAATAAATAAAAGATAAATAAAGCATAATAAGTATTATATAAGATTATTATTATTATCATTTTAAAAAGATCATCAAATAGAAGTTTGCTATGAAGAAGTGCTAAAAATACACTTGTTAACATGTCTAATTCTTATTAAAAATTATTTTGGTCTTTTACATCTACTATAAAATCAATACATTGCTAGAGTAAGGTTGAAAATCTATTATTTAGTACAACAACCTTATCTCAAATATAAGTCTTGATTAGATGTTTCAACTATTGAATTTTAGTTGAGATCTTAAAAATTATTTTAATTAAAAAATTTCTAAAAAGACACTTTACATAATACTTAAAAAGTATATTTGAAAGATAATATATAAGATGCCAAGTTCTAAAATACACATATTTCTGAAACCAAGGAAATAAATAATACCTTAGAAAAGTGCTAAATAATTGAATACTTTCAATAGAATAAAGTAAGAATAATAAACTACTGCATTTATTTTATTACAAATTTATAGAAATCATTGAATTTGAATAATAATAAAAAAAATTCAAAGAGATTAGTAAAACTAAGTCTTTGTTCCATCTTTTCTTTAGTAAATTTGGATTCTTAATAATATGTATTTAATGCCAACCCAAACATACAATAAGCATATAATATGTTCATAAAATTCAATAAATAAATAAAATAAGTTAAAATTTAGTAATTTGACAATAATAACTTGAATTTAAAAAAAATAAATAATTTAAAAAACTCTCTTTTAAACAAAAATTGTTAGAAAAGTTTAGTGTGATGGTATATTCTTGTAAAATACATTGTATATAAATTAATGTAAATTAATGTATAGAAATTATAAATTTATGTCTTAAAAGAAAAAAAAATGTTTTGATTTGGACAAAGCTTTAAAATATCTCTAAAACACTAAATTTTTATTAAGTAAAAAATATATAATTTTGGATTTAAAATTTTTTAATTTAAAAAAATTAAATCTAAAATAATACATAATTAGATTTTAGGCCAAAAAAAATATACAATAGAATTAATTAAAGAGATTTCTTTTTAATACAAGTCTCATGATAACAAACTTAATATTAAACTTCTATTAAAAAAACATTAATAAAAAATAAATAGAATTTATAAAATATATATTATTTAAAAAATATTAAAATAATAATTCTTTAAAATTACAAACAAAAGTAGCAAAAATATTTATTCATATTTTCATAAGTGAAATTTTTTATAAAAAATATATTTGAAATTCCATTAAAATTTGCTTTTTATATTAGAAAATATATAACAACAATCTTTTTATGAATATTTAAATTAGATGTATTATAACTAAAGCATACTTAAAATTTCTTCTACAATAGATTGAATGGTATTTTTTTAAAGATACACCTTAAAATCTTTCTAATATACTTAAGTAGAAATTAATGAAGATAAAGAAGAAAGAAGAGTAGAAAATAGAATGAAGAAGAGGAAAAGAAATCTGAGGTGGCATTAATTGCTATAAATTCCATAGTACCAAAGAAGTAATCCTATATATTGTGAAATTTTTCTAAAAATATTTTTAAAAATCTTTCAACATGACTTTACAATAAATAACATTTTAAAATTTTTTTTGGGTCATAAGACACAACACAATTATTTTGTAATGTATTTATACTTTATAGATTTCTATTGAGCTTAAAAATTGAGGGGGTATAAATTCAATTGTGTCTATTGGATTCTTAGGCCCACAAGGTCCTTATCAGAAGTTAGCATGAAATTATTTGTAAGTTTTGAAAAGATCTAAAAACAAATATTGGTAAAAGAAGCAAGTGAATTATATATATATATATATATATATATATTTCAATTCTAAAAATATTTTTATCTCATAATCAATTTATTTTTGCAATTTCTACAACTATGGTAAGTCAAAATTAATTTTATAGTAATAATTATTTAAAGATTAAATTAAAATAGTGATACTGGTTTTGAATTTTGTAAATTATACATAAATATTAGTATATTTTATAATAATAAATATAATTTTTAATTTTAATTTTATTTAGCATTAATCTACATAAAATTAAATTAAAATTAAAATTAAATAAAATTAAAATTAAAATTAAAATTAAAAATTATATTTATTAATATAAAATTAAAAAGCTAAATAAAATTAACTTGTGTGTGTGTGTGTATATATATATATATATATATATATATAAAGGATATTGCTATTGCCACCACAATTTTTGCTATTGCCACCACAATATCTTTTAAACCATTTGATTGAACAAGATTTTTTGATTGGAATAAAAAAAAACTAAAGAAATATGTTGAGGGGGTGGAGAGTTGTGGCAATAGAAAAAATTATATTAGCATTAGCAATGCCATATATATATATATATATATATATATACATATATATACACACAAACATATATAACTTGTATTGATGCATATTTTTTAAGTTTAGATTCTTTTATGATTCTACTCAATCAAATGACATCAATTTTTTTTTTGCAATGTATACAATTACTTACAATACTTTACATTATAAACACACACGTGTGTGTTTTTATTTATTATTTTACTTTTTTTTAATTCAATGAAAACTATAGTTCACTTTATTTCTCATCTAATCAAATCTACAACAGCTTTGAAAAGTAAATAGATTATCAACTACAGAATTCTAAACACCTTCTACTCCATTTTTTGGAAGATTAATATACTTTGGAATTCTGTAGTTTCAATATTGAAATGCCTTGATTGAACTGTCTTAAGAAACAATCAATAATTTTGAAACCTTGTAGATGACACCTCTCTTGTAAAGCTATCATTATGAATTTTCAAGTGCCAATGCAATTGATTTGCCCTTTTATGCCCAAAAATAAAAAAAAAAATAATATTCATGAACTGTCCTCTTCTTTCAAAGTACTTTCTCCATATCCTTGTGTGATACCACATCACATGTGTCAACATATACTCTTAATGATTCATCTTATTTTGAAAGAATACATCCAAACTTTCATTTTCAAAGTCAGAAACTTTTACTATTCCATGAATTATCTATTTTGTCATGGAATACTCCCTAGTTAATGTGAAACCCAGTCATCAAATAGCAATAACATACAATTTCTATGTTTAAAAAGTTTAGGGGAAACAAAAGAAAACGCTTTTGCAAATGCCGATATTTATTTTAAGGTAAAGAAATGAACAAGAAAGAAAACACAAAGAGAGAATTGAGGAGTAAATAGAGATTAGCAACACACTTCAAGTTAAAGTGTTTCTTTTGGAGTTCATCAGCAATCTGAATGCAACAAAATGATTTACATGCAACTGCACAGTACCGAAAGGAGAAAAAAAAGAAAAGAAAAAGAAAGAGCTTCTATCAGTACAAAGAGTGCAGCATGGATGACATGATGTACTGGAAAAAGGGCAAAAGAAACAACAAAGTTCCTATTCAGATAGCAAAGGTTCTAGGTAGCCTATTAATTCTGGGACTTTCTTGGAACATTCAAGGCTCCATTCTGATTGTGTGATTGCCAAAGTGACCCTTGTATGAGTTTAAAAAGTGACTGACCTTAACAGGGGGAACCAGTGGTCAGTCTGAACTCTTTACATGCACTGCAATAAAGCATCTTTGTGAAGGAATACTCATTGATCTAGGCTTTATTACAGCCTCTCTCTACTCTCCCTCTCTTTGTGCCCACAGCTATCACAGAGCCAAGAGGAGCACTCTCAGACAATCTCTTTCTCCCTCTTGCTCTTTTTAACTAAAACACTAAACTTTACCTCTAAACCAAAAAAAAATGGGAAATGACCACAAACTGGGTGAGCAAGTGAAGTTGCAACTAGAGCAGCCCATGAACAAGAGGATATACTCTTCTTCTCTACATCTGAAACAAGGTGAGTGTACATATGATCTTGTTTTATACATAAATAAAAAAGAAAGCACAAAAGAAATGAAGTAACTTGCAAAAGGTGTGTGCGTGCTTGTGTCTGGACAAAATAGAAAGTAGATATGGGATCCAGCTTTAAAATTTATGCCGGAGCCTCCAGTGGTACAAAGCCAGTTGACCACTAGGAAAGAATGTTAGAACATACACCAAATGTATAGAGATCCACCTCCACCAATTGCTATGTTACAATGACTCAGAGTCTCTACAAATATGCACATGGGTTGATTTCTTTTTGCATGAGACTAGATAATTACTTTAGTAGGTCCCATAAAATAATATTGCTATGCCTGCTCTCACCCAACAGACAGCCAATGTTTATTCCTTCCACTGGGGCTAGCTATCCATCTCACAATCTCACAAACCAAGAGAACTTACTGCAGATGGTGTGCAGCCAACAGTGTCATCCTTGTGTTCGTGGTCTCGTTGTCATCGTGGTAGTCACCAGATCCACATCCTGGATCTATGGAGGGAACTCTGTATGTTAGCTGCCATAACCTTCTACAGATTCCGATTCTCTGACCACCCAAGTCAGCCAACTAGTTTCATGAAGAATCATGTATCAATCGAACTGGTCAGAGAAAAAAGCCATGAGCCGGCCGCACTTGCTTTCAAGGCCAGGCTGGTGTAAGCCCCTCCTCCTCAGATGCTCCACAAGCTCAAGCTCAACGCTTGAACTCCTCCTCAAGCTCTTCTAAGCCCTGCAACCTGGTAGGTATCTGAGGGGTGTAGAAGTTGGGATCCAGGCTATGGGGTGTCTGGCCGTGGGTCCCATGCTCCTCCTGCTGCTGCTGCTGCTGCTGCTCGTGGCCTCGAGCTTGCCCTTGCTCGGACCGCATCCCCGGCAGTGTGTACCTCATGGTTCCTTGCGAGGGACGAAGACTGCTGCCCGGGAGAGATGGGCCTAACAATGGGGATGAGGACGGCGGTGGGCGTTGGGCGATCGACGCATACGAGGGTGAGAAATAATATCCAGACGGCGATGGGTAGCTGCTACTGGAATAGTGGAGAGGTTGATGCTGCTCGCTAATTACGCTGCCGAATAGGCTGGCTCGAAGGGAGGAGGAGGCAGGGCCGGGAGAGAACCCAGGCAACATCATGGGTTTAGAGGTGTTCATTCCCTGGGGGTTGCTGCTGCTGTAACGGCTGGGCGGTGGAGGATTCTCGACAAAATAATGGGAGACAGAGGAGGGCAGTTGTTGCTGTTGCTGCTGCTGCTGCAAGGATGGCTCAGCTTGGTTGTAGGGTGTGGAGAGAGGATTGTAATGCCCGCTATATACGAAGGAAGACTCAGAGAAACCGTAGCTGGATGCATGGTAAGGAACAGCAGCAGGAGGGGGAGATCGTGAGGGAGGGTGGATACCAGTGGAAGCTTGGAAGGCAGGGGACGCTTGAAACGGATGCAGGAGCGCGCTGCTCACCTGCGAGGGGAGGTTCGCGTACGGGGATTGAACGAGGTGGGGATGCTGCTGCTGCATTCCTGCGGATGCGGATGCTGGCACATGATGCGTAACCATGCTTGAGGATATTCTTCCAGTTCCTGGATCCCTCTCCGTGATGTGTTTCTCCTTGGCTCGTTCCCGAGCACGCTCGCGGGCTTTGGCTCGAGACTCCACACGGGTGGAGCCGGAGCCCCCAGCTTGACTGTCGCTAGAGCTTCCTCCCCGAAACAATCCAGCTTGCTGTTCTCGTGGAAAATTCAGACCATAGCTGCCATGGCTTGCGAGGTGATGGTGTTGATGTTGGGGATCCATGACTGCTTCCATTCCGTGAGCAGTGTGGCCGAAGGGGGATATCATTGCTGGCTGCCCATGACTGTCGTAGGTCCCATACGATGTGCTTGAGGATTCGAGTAAGGGGGCAGCGAGGACCCCGGGAAGGCCAGCTGAGAAGGTGGAGACGGTGGAGCTAGTGGTCTGAGGTTGTTGCTCAAACGAGGCTGTAGGCTCCCCCTGTCGCACGGACGGAAGCTGTTCGAGCTCATCAATGGAGGCTTTGGCATGCTTGATCAACCATTCCACTGCTTTGCTGGGCTGGTCGAAGCCAAGCCGGTCTTGCACATCGTAAAATTGAACAGCGGTGGGAACTGACAGCCGAACTCTTCGGTCTCTGGGCCCTTTCGCTGTATTGACTTTGCTGTGACGATCCTTCCCTCCAGAGGATCGTGCCGCTCGGGCCGGGCGGGTACTCTCGGCCTCTGGAGGACCACTCTTGCTGGGTAGGTCACTTGGTCGCGCACGCACTCTCCTCTCCTCAGATGATCCCTCACCGCCCCCTCGTTTGGACTGCCCTTCCACTTTTTCTGGATGCTCGGTGCCAGAGGTTGATCTTTCGTAGCCAGCTATCTGCTGCTGCAGCTGTGGCTGACCCTGCCCAGCTGGCTCCGCCTCCGAAAAGTGTTGACGACGTTGTTCTTCCTCTTTCCCACCTTCTCCAAAGGAAGCAGATTCATCCAGACTTCGAAATTCGATTGTTGTAGTACCGTTTCAGTTGAGCCACTACATTGAACTATCCGCCTAAACTGAACCTACTGCAAATACTCCACATTAATCCTGAAAAGTAATTTCTTCTCCTCCTTTCTGGCCATGCCCTTACGCAGGACCTGGCTGTGGCCGTCGATATATCATCCCTGCAACTTCTACTCTTCTGCACTAGCTATTTAATCTGGATAGTGACGGCTGTCGCATTAACCAGTACGTGTATACCTCTTCCAACCAGTCCTTCATTTTGCAATCGCCTGGCATAACAACCATGCCCAGGCACCTCTTTACACTCTATTCTTAGCAGGCGATTTCTAACCGTTGAAGACGCTAGTCCTCTCCTATCTCCGGTGCTCACTGTAAACAATACTGTCATCATGACTATGACCCTACCCTATTCTAGAATTGATGTCCAGCCCAATGAATCACACATTCACCTGCCGCAATCAGCTGTTCCGTCCTGTACCGACCTCAATCACAAGAGCAGGTGTTGAGCATGCCACTCGTTCCGCATTTCAGCTGGCAATTGCATCCCGATTACAACTTCAGGCCAAGCGTCCCGATAAGTGTGTGTTCAATCACTGTAGAGTCCTAATTCACAAATCGGTCTGGCGCTCCGTGTCATACATTACTTCCTGCAATCAATATGGAGGCCAAAAATCAATTCTTGCAATGATTATAGTTCTCCGACCTCGAGTTCCGACTCAAGTTCGTGAACCAGGCCACACGTGACCAAAAATTGATTTCCTCAAAATTTAAGGATCGAAATATTTTTTGCCTAAATCTTTTGATTTATTCAGCCCTCCACAACCAAAGACGCTCATATCTCGAGTAGGGACTTCTCAAGCAATCTCGCCATGCACTTGATGGTTCCCACGCCTGCATGGCTTTTAAAATTGTGACCTTCTATGCATTTTTCTGCAGAGAGCCTCGTAAGACTGCATACCCAAGGCTCCCAATGAACAGTGGTCCTCAAGAACGTAATTAATCTTGCAAGTTTCACGTGTTCGATGTCCGATGAGCAATCAGTAGAGGTATACATCAGAATTATACTAATCACTTCCTGTTTGGAACCACGATAATGAAAGTCCGTCCTTGGGGGTCGGTCTCTCCATCCCTGCTCCCCAGGAGAACCAAGGGATCCCCGAAAATTAAGTTACGCAACAAAATTGACTTACTCCAAACGCAATGATCCATCGACCTGCACAAGTACGAGTTTGGCAACCGTATGGAACAAGTAGCTATCACAGCGAGTACTAGTTCCAAAGCTAGTACAGGGTAATGTCAAGATTTTCAAGTCCAGTGTCGAATGGTACTTCACCTATAACTTTCACGACGTCGACGTCTCAACATCCTTCCTCGTAAAGCATCTTCTCCTCCTACAGCACCGTCGCCGCCATCGCCACATTCACCTGATAATTCTCCTGCGCCTCCATCACTCCTGTTCCGGACATCCTCGCTCTCTCAGCATCAGCCCCATTCATCGCCCCTAAAAGTCTACCCTCGTCAACAGGTACCCACTAGCACCCATCCATCCAGCAGCTAGCGCCCATCACCAAATTGCCCGGTTACCCCTCCTCCAGAACGCCAAATCAACAAACCATTGATCTACTCACTCTCACGCTCTAGACTTGTCCCGTCACCAGCTCACCGACTAGTGCTCAGCAACGTCAATCCCACACGCCACGCTACCACCACGCACGTCGTGAACTCCGCCCGCCAGGCCTCTCAGTACCACCACTGCTACGACAAATCCAAACTCATGGAACGAACAGAACAGAACAGAACAGGCCCAGCCCAGCCCGTCCGAACCCAACCACACGTAAAACCCACGTCCAGTAACTGCGCCAGGATCATGACCAGCACAGGAGAGGTTATCCCAATTGATCCGTCTCGGCCTAGCTCCGCACCATCACCCCATCCACCGCAGCGACACCGCGACTATTCTCCTGAATGCTTTGCCACACGGCCATAGACGAAGACCATCCACCCGAGCGCTACCTCACAAAAACGTCGCTATCGCACTCCCTCCCCACCTGAAAAGCTGCAACCACCACCGGCTCTCCCACTCACTCATCATGCGAGAAGAAAAATGTTGCTCCAGGCAGGCGGAGAAATATTGTATGGGTTCGGGCGACGGGGAAGGCGTGACCAAGACAAGAGGCGGCGATGCATACGATTTTCCCGCATGCATCGTTGTTGTCCACCATGGCAGGCCATCTTGGTAGACTCCGCCCAGCCCAGCCCAGCCCAGGGCCAGGCAAGGCAGGCCGGGGGGGAGGGGGGTGGCCAGGGGGGGCTGCGGGGATGTCACCTCAGAATAATCAAGTCCTGGACCACCCGGCGACCTCCTCTCCCATGCAGGTGCGCCCGCTTCGGCGCTCCCCAGTCCTCGCTCCCCGGCCCGGTGCCAGGCCCGGCGCGGACCCGCCACCTGCTCCCGCTCGGCCATGGCCACCCACCTCTCCCAACCTCCTCGGAAAGCACGACCCAGCCTCGAACGCATGCTCCCCCACCTGCTGCCCTTGCTGCTGGGTGGGGCCTGCCTCCCCCGCCCGGGCTCCCCCGCGCCCTCCCCTCCCCGCCCTCCCTTGTTGCCCAGCGGGGCAGTGGCACTGCACCTCGCGACGCCAAGTCACACATCGGATACAGCCCTGCCCCAGCTCCACCCCCCCTCCCCCGTCCCCACTCCTACCCCACTCCCCTCCTCTCGTGGCCTCATGTCCTCCTCCCCCTCCTCCGCCTCCTCCGCTTCAGGTCTTTGCCCGCGTCTGCTGCGCTGCTCGCTCCATTTGCCTGGGCCTCCCATGCCCCCCACCACCCTTGCCATGACGATCCGTTGGGAATGTCCAGGCAGTGCGGGAGCAGCACGAGCTGGTGGAACAGAGTGTACCCCATTCACTCACTCATTCATCCATTCACTCACTCATTCACTCATTCATTCACTCATTCATTCGTACCTCTCGGTGATGGTGGTGGCTGTGGTGGTACCAAACCAAGGAAGAGGAGGAGGTCCTGGAAGGATGCTCCAAAGTCCTAGTTGAGCCAGCATTTCTGTCATCCATCTGGTCGTCCATTCTTCTCTCTCTCTCGCCCTCCCTCCTCCTCCTCCTCCTCCTCTGTCATTCTTCCTTTGTCTGCCTTTGGGTCTTCAACCTTTCCTCCTTTGTGTAAGTGTACATGCAAGTATGGGATGAACATGGGGCCATTGCATGTGCACCCCATTCATCTCCCCTCCCATCTCTTCCACATTACATTATATCATATATATATATTCTTCTCATTCTCTCTTGATATAGCTCCTTGCATAAGATGAAGGCATTCCAAAGCATTCATTCCTCTCTCACCCTATCTCCACCAGCATATATATATATATATATTTATATACACACTTCATCCTCCTCCCTCATAGTCATAAAAAGAGTAGAACATGCTAGCTCTTTAAAGTTGAAAACTTCTACAACTCTAACATTTATCAACAACTAAGTGTACAATTTTAATGTATATTATGGTTTTAAAGTAAATAGTGTTATTCTTTAATAAAATCAATTATTGCCAAGGTTTGTTTAATGTAAATTTTTTAATTGATTATAAGAGAGAAAAAAAAAAATGAGGTTTTCTGTTGCTTCTATATTGTAAAAATATTAAGCAAAGTGAAAAATCAAACACATCTATTTCTAAAAGCATTGTGTCTTGGATTTTCATAAGTTAATGTTGTAGTTGATATAAACATATTTTTTTAAATTTTCAAAAATTTCTTTAGTCTTAGTATTTAATGTAATTTGTCTTTTTAAATATAAGATTATAATTCTATTAACTCTTTTTGAAGTAAGTTAAAACTTTGTATTATTGGAGGTTGTCATTTTTCTTTTACTTTGATTGCATAATAATATAATCAATTTTTTGATAATATGTTTATATTTTATTTCTTGAATAATTTTAAAAAATTATTGTATTGATCAAGTAAAAAATTTTGAGCTTGTTAATTGAAGTTAATAATAGCATAGCATAATTTTCACATATTGAAATTATTTTAGTCTCTCATATAAATATTCTAGCTTCCAAAAACTATGTTGTATTTTAACATGTATTAAAATTATAAACTAAAGTGTAAGACAAAGAAATAATCAAATAAATAAATAAATAAATATATATATATATATATATATATATAACAAGTTAGTAGTACCCAAGAATATAGTTAGTATTATAATTAGATATTTTTATTATTATTTAATAGAATATTGGCACCAATTAATATTAAAAATTAATCCTTATGTATTATCTTTTTTTAAAAAAATATTACAATATTATTTAGTTCACCACCACATATACATAATTTCTTCAGTCAATATATATAAATATTAAGAAATTAATCTAAGTTGTATTAATTTGTACTAAATGATAATAACTTTGTATGTGATTTTTTGTAGTGTTAAAAATTATTGGCCATTTAAATTGATGTGTGCTACTCCATTCAAATTGCTTTAGTCTCTTTTTAAATATTCAATTATCACATGCAAAAAATTTTGTAAAAAAATAATATTGCATGTATATTGTCATAATTTTTTTGTTATATATATATATATATATATATATATATATATATATATTTCAATTCTCTCTATATTATTTCCTTAAAATCTGACTCAAATTTTATTGCAAGTGCTTCAATATTGTTGAAAAAATTTAAAGTCCTCTCTAAAATGGTGTTAATTAAGCAAAACTAGTACTTTTAAAATAGAATACCAATATCTTAATTAAATGATTTTTTTAGAATAGCTTATAAGATACAATTGCAAAAATAATTTGACTCATTGAAAAAAAAATTAAAGCTTATTTATTCTATAAAATTTATCTATCATATTAATCTTAGAATACTTTGTTTTAATTCAAAATTGTTTAAAAAATAAACTTTGGTGGCTTGTATTTTTTTGTTTAGTAGTAACAATTTTTCTAAGTATTGTTGTAAATGTTTTAAGAATTTTTTAGGATTTTATATTCAAACAATATCAAATTAAGCATTATCTAAATCTCTTATTATTGTTATAAGTAACTTAGAGCCATTGCAATGTATTCAAGTGCATCAACTATAGTAAATTAATGTGATTTTATATGTACACAAAACTTGGTTAAAAATATTACTTTAAAAAAAAATCTACATTCTCTAAAATAATTTATAGTTTTTAAAAAAATGATATATTATTGTCTTTTAAAAAAAATGATAATGTTTCTTTGGAAGAAGTAATCTTTGACTTCTAGAACTAAAATTTACCTTTTAAGATAGAAATAATTTTATTTTCAAAAAAATGACCATCATAAAATAAGATATCATGTTAAAGGTATACAATGCTCAACTTTACATATACAATAGTTTCTTTCAAGAAACAAAGTATTTACCAATTTAAAACATAATACAAATCTCAATTTAAAAAAATAATCTTATTAAATTGTAAAGGATGTAAAAACAAGAGACCAAAATCTACAAGATTTTTTTAAAAATAGTACTAGATTAAAAACAAGACCACATATATAAATAAAAATATAAACTCTTGCATTGCTCCACAACCTTTGTTAATAAGACTAATTTATTGCTTACTTGGCTTAATATTATATTGCTCAATTGGCTCACTTATTTACATTATAGCCACTAGATTCTATGGAAGTTCTTAAGAGATATTTTGAGAGGTAAAAAATATTCTTAAAGCCTAAAGAATTTTTTTATAGAAATTTTAAATAGACTATACAAAATCTAAGATGGTTCTAAAACGATTTGAAAGTTTATAGTAGAGTTTCGGAATCTCAATGAAAGTTTTAGAAGATTCCAAAAGATTCTAAAAATTTACCAAAAAACAATATAAAATCATACAAGATTCTAAAAGATACTTGAAACCACTTGTTTTATTTTGATAACTAGCATATCTATAATTTATAAAATCCTATATTTATACAAGACACTTGCTATTAAATTTTATGCGTATATAATTACCAACAAGATACTGACTCAAAATTCAAAAATGTTCTATTGGAAATAAAAGAACATGTAAAAATATACTTGGTACAAATAATACAAGGATGCACATAAAACAATGTTCTAGACTTAATAAAACACAAATTTACCAGAATCATAATCAACATATACTAAAACTGAACATACGTTATTTTGATGAATCAATTGTCATCCATCAATTTATGAGCTAATTGACATTAGCCACTTTAACATTAATTAACGATTTGCTTGAGTGTTTTGGTCGTCACTATGACATTATTCGACAGTTCACCGCGAAATTGAAGCCAACCGATCATGTCAGCATTGAAGACTTCTCACAACACATTTTTTACTACACCATTATTTGTTCAGTGACCTCAACTCATCACCATGGAGGTAACAGTAACGATTATCAGGGAATCGCTTCTGTTGAGTGATTCCTACCACTACATGTTCCAAAAACCCTCTTGAATTACATGAGAACCTGCTATTATTTATAGGTCATACTCGCGCAGTTGCAAGACGATGCTACATGAGATGACGTTGCTTTAGATGAGAGGTTCAGAACATGAAACATTCTAAATTTGATAATCAGCACGCACTGCAAATCTTTCGTCATAGTAACATTTCCTTCAGCCACTCAGTTTCTACGTATGATTCAAGGTAAACAATACACAGTGGCTGGACAACAGCAAACACAAACGGCTATTAGTAAAATAAACAAAGAGCGAATGAGCACTCTCAACTCAGAAACCTCTAAAAATATCTAGTAGATATAATCCCGTGGATGCGATCTTTGTCCTTGGATTAGCTGAGCAAGTTAGAATGGATAAATATGTGTAGCTGAATGCCACTGCAGTCCTTGAGGAAGCTAAACATGTGGATATACCAGCGGCGAATAATCGGGCATCCACATGTGGTCTTCGATGTACTTCAGCAACACAGCCTGCAAAAGAAACAGCTTGAGATCAGTGTACAGAGTTTGTAGCATTGAGTGTTGTCGTTGTGCTTATACGACCAATAATACCGTGTGTTTATTCTATTAGGACGCAGAAAAAATTAGTGAGCAACGTTTTGTTACTTGCTTCAATGACCATCACCGTTCAACTGAACTAATGACAAACTGCATTAAGAACTACTCTTTCCTTCACTAAGTATGAAATGGCATTAGAAGAGAGACGCACATCATCTTGAACCAGACGCCTGAGTTCTTTGATATCAGTGTCCCTGTATCCTTCAGCAATATCCTCCTTAACTGCCTCTTTCACTATTGCTGCTGCCACTCGAGCTGTGATCTCCCGAATCCTACTCAAGTGCACATAGATTCGCCACTCAGAAGATGAAATATGCAAAACTGCATGGAAAAGACGTATTTTATCCAATCTTTTATACACCTCTAGTTCTCTAAATCCACCTCATAAGCAACAAGGATCGAGTGAAGCAAATTAATCATCTTACTTGAACTACAACTCAAATTCCAAGGAAACATGGCGTGCATGCTAAATCCTGAACAATATTTTCGAAATGTACATAATCCACAATGTCAGCTGCAACAAAGATCCTATTTAGCTTGAGGTAAAGTCATTGGTGAACAAGTTCATAACCATTGGCTGATACGCAAGAAAAAGATCACACCTGGGTACAGCTGGATATATGATCCCTTCTTCCAACTGCTCCGGTGTCATGATTGCAGCAAGCCTAATTCAGGTTCACACATTCATAATGTTAACCTTCACAATCTTTGTGTATTCAATTATGTTCACCGCATAAATAAACAATTCCTTATAGAGCCGTGATGAACACTCAGCTCCATCAATCAACGACCCTTTCCCCAAAATCAAGCACGTTTCTACCCATTCCATAAATTATAAATATTATGGAGCTGTTGTAACTCATCCAATGCAGAATTCAGAATTTTATCTGTAAGGAAGTATATTGTTACTTTTGGGGGATATTTGCAACAAAACTCAAGCACTAGCTGTCAACCTCGTGCACAGATTTCTAATTAAGAAAATTATAAACATCTACAACTGAGAAAACGTAGCAAATTGAATCAGAGAATTTGTGCTTACTCTTCTGCAGCAGCATGCAGCATACCATCAGACACATGGTGAGCACCTGCCATGAGGGTACCAAGACCAATCCTGCAAACATTGTCAAAGCAACATTGTTCAAAAGAATGTTATAGCCGATATGCTCAACATCAACATGTGAAGCAAACCGACGTGGTCTAATTCCATCCTGTGCAACAAATTAGTTGGCCTCGGGATTGCTGTTTAATCACAACAGGATAACAAGATGGACTGCCGTGTGATACAATTAGGGGCTCCAACATTCAAGTATCTCAGAACGATGAAAATAAATAAGAGGATATCCACAAGATCTAGACAAAAGTAACAAATGTTGTACGACCTACTACTAGATTGTCAGCAAGGAAATATACCCAGGGAAGAAGTACATATTGTTGCCCTGGTTCGAGTGACCTATTTGACCACCTCCTGCACATCAACACGCCATTTTCTTCATTAAACAACAACAGTCCAGATGAAAGGAGTCCATAGCTGGTCAAAATAACCTAGGTTCCATATCAAGGGGTTCTGAAGCCACACCAAGATCAACATCCCGGAACGGGCTACCACTTGCGAAGACAATATTTGGTCCAGCATGTTGAAATGCTTCCTTGGCTGTACACTCAGCTGCAAAACCAATCAAAGAACGCGAAGTTAAACCACAGAAAAATCATTAATATCTGCAGTTTCTTCTAATCTTAGACTTGCATTGACCAACACAAATCATTATTCAATAGTACTGGTGGTTGAATGTCCGATTGGCTGAGAAAATGTACCATTGGCAGTGGGATTCGACAAAGGAAAAATAGCTGGCCTTGGACACCCTGATTCTTTCATTGCCTCTAGAACCTGCGAACGTTCCGAAATTACATTTACTATTCGAGAACCTCAAATCAGACATAGAGGCTTAGAATCAAACTGTTCGCTCAAAAAACCGAAGAAACTTCGTCTTGTCGAAATAGTATCTGCTGCGTCTGAACTTAGATATGCTACACTTCCCTTTTTCCACAGCCAGCCCCATACTTCGCACACTGTGGTGGTTGTAATAAGCGACACACGTGTGCAGCGGAATAAACTACATAAATTAGTGCTTAAAAGGTTGAAAGACTTCTGCAGTTCATTTTCCTCTTAAGGTGCTTTTTCTTCGTTTTCGTCAGATGAGAGCTCACAAGGTAGGATATTTGGATTGCTTCTATATTTATGATTAATTCATTACAGGTAATAGCTACCATCATCATGCTACTCCATATGCATGCAAAAAGATTACTTGAACACAGCATACACACCTGCTGGGTGAAAAGGCCTCCAACTCCAGAAAGTCCCAAAAGTACATCAGGTTTCACTTTTTGAACCTAAAAGGACAAAAGGCACAAGAGATATCCTGGGAATTGAAATAAAGATGAAAATTGAAGGCGAAAAAATGTTGGCATTACTTGTTTGACTGGCTTTATATATGCCACACAAACTCTTCTCAAACCAATGTCATGATTTATTAGCAGAAAAACAGCAAGAGAATGAAAAAAATTACGAGTGAATGTAGTGGTGACTCACCACTTCCAACAGCGTTGCACCATCTTTCAAACTACCGGATCCTTCAGACTCTTCGACCTCCCTTGCATATTGTTCCACATCAGATGCCAGATTATCTCGTGCTTTCGTCACTAACCCCTGCACAAAAAAATGACGTAAGATATGGCAACTGAATATGCAAAACCATCTCGAGACCGATTAATTCAGTCATCATGAAAGCAATATGTAATTGTTGAATCAAGGAGCTGAGAAGCATTCCGCCTGTTGATTCAAGCCATTTTTTAATTGTTTGGATGAGAAAATTAGGTGAAGAAGATGAACTTCAACAAGATTAATGCGCAGCTGCTGATAGTCTTACATCTTTATCCAGAATCCAGAACTGATCGATGGCCTTCTTGTGCGTCTCAGAGGAATGACCGCCAAGCAATCTTTGCATTGCACTCTTCACCATGTTCACGACCCCAAGACCAGCACTGCAAGGAGAACGACAGAGGAAACAAATACCAAACATACACATCAAAAAGCGCCCTCAAATTCAACAATGTAAGCAATAACATCTAGGGATCGTGCATAATTTCGGACACAAACCTGCATATATGTTTAATTGTTAATCAATCCATACAGAAGGAAATAAACCTCACATGACAAATTATAAGTTTGATAAGGCAAAAAGACAGAAGTTTAAAAACAGTATCGCTTTGCGAACACATTGAAAAAGTATGAAGATCTGGAGAAAAGCATTGAGGTAACATCGAAACTGCACGAATGAATGATCCTAACGCAAATAACTCCAATTTTAGTGGAAGACTGTGTACCTTCCAGCACCAACGACAACGATTTTCTGTTTGACGAGATCCTCCATGGGTTTACCCATCGCCCGCACTGCTCCGAGCAAACCTCCAAGTGCTACTCCAGCAGTTCCCTGATGAACCATCGGCACCATCAATAAACAGTGATTTGTTATTTCAAATTAAAAATCTTTGCCTCAATTAAGGTACACATCAGCTCTACACTTTTTCATGTGTTACTTGACACATGTTGCATTTCTTGGAGTTGAAAGGTATCGAGACACGGAATTGGCAAGAATAATGTCTCAGAAAAGGACAAAAATATCACAGCCAATTCTATGGGAAAAATACAAAACCACTTGGATAAAGTCTAATCACCTAGTAATCCATTCCAGTGTTGAGATAATATTCTACCCATTTCAAGGACTACAAAATCACTTGCACCAAGCGCAATATTATACTCAAGGAATAAGAGCATCAATCACATAAGAAAATTAAACAAACAGTATAGAAATTACCTGCACATCATCATTGAACGTGCGGTATTGATTGCGGTACCTCTGCAGCAACTTGAAGGCCCACTTATTTTGGAAATCCTCGAACTGTCACAAGGAACAGATTTCTATAGAAATAAGAATTTGAAATATTAATCATTAAAAATATATTAAGACGTACCCAAATTGTTGGAAATCACCATATGTGGATGGCATTCTGAAAATCAATCAAATCTAACTAACAATAAACCCCTCACCAATATTTTTGCATGGATCATTCACCACATGTTTGAAATGTTTTTGTTCCATGCGACTTTTTCACAAGCCCAAGTCCCAAACTTAAATGTAACGCTTCTAGTAAGCCATACCTGAACGATGACATTTGGCCATCGAGTAAAAACTGCCTCCATAAACTCATCAATGAGAGAAATGTAGTCATCGCCTTCTATCCTGGTATGTTGAAGTCCCATGTCTATGATGTATAGAAACATAAACCAAATTCCAGTCAGAAACATCATCAAGATGTCTAATTGAGAACATTGTCTAAAGACAAGATTCTAAGGGTGTACCAAATGGCGACACATGAAGTTGCCTTACATTGTGGATTGTCAAGAAGAGCCTGATTGTTTGTACCAACATCAATCATTACTGGCATAACCTGCACATGTACCATGAGAAGAATTATTCACATGATATCAAATAGAAAATAAATCTAGACCCTCTCCTGTAACTGCTCAATTCATAAAAGGAGTAGCAATTGAAAGAGTAGTTGAAGGTGCACAAAACAAATCACTAGGAGCGTATCTCTCTAAACATGAAAGCACAAACATACAACAATTATGATACCAAGGAACGAATAAATGAGACATACTTTATCACTTTCTGCATGACTCATGATCTCATATATGATTTAAAAGGATCCTAAACTACGTTTCAATGATTTGCTTCGTCACAAGTCAATGGTTACTTACACGCTGAGGGTTAATGCCCGCTGCTGCAACATATAGATCCAGCTTTCCAATTGGTATCCCAATGCCTTGCACTCCCAAATCGCCTAAACCGAGGATACGGCTGCCATCTGTAACTACAATCATGTCCACCTGTATGAAACAAATGTTGCATAGAATAAATAGAGTTAGCCAAATAATTTCTGGTCATAGATGTGTAGGCTACAATTGGTCTCTAATTTCTTTATGGAATGTGACGAAAAGAAATAGACTATGAACAGAATCGCATCAATACATCGAACTACAGAACTTTTAAAATTGAACATATAACTGTACCAGAAAAAAAAACATTACTTTCCACACTGTAATGCAATTAAAGTAGACTTAAAGAGTTGAACAAGACCTGAGACGATGGCCAATTGTACACTATTGACATCATCTCGCCGCGATCCCTTGCGGTGAAATACATTCCTCGAGGCCGTCTGTAAAGACCACTGTATCGTTGACACACCAATCCAATGGTTGGGGTGTAGATGATGGGCGCAAATTGCTCAATATTGCTGATCAGAACCTGCACAAAACATAAAACATTCATCACAAACCAATAAGAACCAGTCTATCCCCAGCTTCAATCTCAACCGAAGACATACTCGTCGACAAATCAAGAATGCCAAACACTGATTGATGATCAGAAATAGGAGAAGCTGACCCTGTAATAAAGAGTCTCGTTTCTGTCGTGTAACCGATTAAGGATACGCCATTTTGCAAGTGCAGTCATATCTTCAGCTCCATCTTTCGTGTGTTTCTCCAAGGAACGAAAGTTTCCCACTGCGAGATTCACGTTTTAGATTCAGGGTTTTAGATTCAGAGGTCACGTTCCGGACAAAGCAACAACTTGCTTAAGACTTAGGTGAAAAGCATAAAAGAATTCGAGGTGACCTTCACTTACTAAATCGGTCATATTGCTGGTCGAAGGTCATAATTCGTGGAGGTAGCAAGCCACGTAAACCAAGTCGATCTCTTTCTGCGAGTGGATATGCGGTACCCTAAACTCACCATGCAGCGGTAGTGAGATGTCAGGATGCCCACATGGAAATATTAAAGATACAATCCAACTGAATGCAAATTTTAAGTGCAAGAATCTTCGCCGCTTTTTCGAGAAACTTGATCACAAGCTGACCGTCGGCAATAACACTGTTTAATAAAGCACCCCCAGACTTTACACGACCAATACGTCGCTTGCACTCATAAAAATCAATTGTATTACCTGAGATTGATCATTTGAGCCTCACCCTAATCTGAAGTTCAGCAATGTAAACCTGAAAAGCTTCTCCCACAAGCATGAACACTAAAATTTCCGGAATCAGATTGATAAATCTACAAGAAGCCAATTAAACAATAGCAAGACGTACCTTATTGAACCAGGGATCGTGCAGAATGTCTGTGCTGCGCTTATTCACAATGACGGGCCGCTTCACATTTTTGTGAAGCGAACGGCGGCCAACGTCCACGCTTGGGGACCATATCCATTGCTGTACAGCTCTGGCTACGATCTTGCGGAGCTGACTTCCCTGCACGGATTGGGACATGGCTGTGATGCAGTATCAAACGATCACTAACCCGTATAGTCACAATCCTGCATGCGCATAAGCAAAAGTCAGATGTAAATATAGCTGTCATTGCACCGTTGATACTCAAATCAACTATTTTAAAGCCTCTTATGAACTCAGAACACAGTAACCTGAGACTATCTAGCTTATTCTAAGCTTAAGACCCCAATTCCACGAGCACATTGATAATGAGGTCACTTTACTTCGACAGTTCATGGCCAAACAACTGCACCAAACAAATCTACCACTAGATCTCTTAACGACGATCAAACATTTTGCAGCAAGCTGCAACGCAATGGATAGTTGAAGCTCCTACAGATCTGACCATCTAGAGCACCATACCATTACGTGGCTTACAGCAGTATTCTTCAAACTTCACCATCAAAAGTAGCTACAAGCTCGATGAGAATCGACAATGATTGCGGCCACATCCTACTGAAAATCGTAACTAAAGAATGATGCCAGAAACAACAGAGTATATTCCATCAAACCCATCTTCGTGAGGCCGTCACGATTGTGATAATACAATAATCTCAGTAAGCAAATGCGGACACAATATCCTTACTTGAACGAAACCAACAAGCACTACGAAAATATATTGGTACCTTCGGAGCTTAAGACTCTCGTATCCACAATACCCCAGGACATCACATCGAATGTCTACATTTATTCCACAACGAATTCACACGAAGCCACATGAATGGAAACAAGCAAAACTGACAAGAGAGCCTCAAGCATCTACCTGTACGAGTAAGGCAATCGCTCACTATCTACTCCCCCGCGACTAAACTCCACGACTTCCACCTCCTTCTCCTCCTCCTACTGGAACTGCAGCGGCACCACCCTACACTGGTATCCTCTCCTACACAGGCCCGCGCTCCTTCCGCACATCACCACCAGAAATTTCCCGACACTACAGCAGATTGTAGGGCGAGCGCATGGACGCAGAGGGGAGAAGGCAGCGAGCATCCGAGGCAATGGGAGGACGGGGAAGGCCAAGACATGTTTCCACAGGAGCACGACGAGGAGGGCGTGCAGGGCCACGGAAACCATCCCGGAAGTGTTTCGTAAAAGCGCCCGGGTAGCAGCAGCACCGGGGTCATTTTTTCTGAGCTGGCACTGACATGGCACCCACGGACACCTGCTGGTGTCCCATGGATGCGCGTGGACTCGGCCACCAAGAGGGCCAGGCTTTCAAGTATTTTTAGCATTCAGTCAAGGGCTACGTCCCCACGTTCCCACTACCCTCGGAACCCGTTCCCTGAGAGCCCCTACCAGTCAATTCAACAGTAATCTGGTCAACAGGGGGCGGCGATGAAGGGCAACGAGTAGTGAGCGAAACCCGAACCTAGCCAGGCTTGGACTCTTTAATGCCCTCGTGGATAACCCCAACCTGCCAGCCTGGTGGCGAGATGAGTGTCACATCTTGTCTTCATTCATCCCTTCCTGCTCCACTTCTCTCTGCCCCTCTCTCTTCCGCATTGCCGTTTCTCCTCCTTTCAATCCATAAATTTTACAACTCGAATCTAACTCTATTATCCAATCTTGTATGTGCTCCACACACACATACACACACTTGCTACATTTTCAATACTTTCATCCCACAGATCATAATTCCGTATTCTAAACTTAAACAATTTATAATCTGCATCTGAATTTATTCAAGTTCATAAAAAAAATAATGCTAGTCCTTTCCAAGACTCATTTCAAAGCACCATCTTACTAAAAATACTTTTTCAAATTCACTCCACTCATTCAAGCATATATATATATATATATATATATATATATGTTTATTTGAAAAATTTTAAAATTTAAATATAAATTTAGATAGTAATAATTATTAGTAAATAAATAATACATAAGTTCCTAAAATCTTGGGGAAAAAAATTAATAATCTTATAAGTAATAAGCAAAATTTATTGGATTTTTTTATTAAATTTTATCTATAATTTAGTTTATCTTAAGATTTATATATTTATAAATCATTTCAATATATTTTAATTAGTAGATTTATTTAAAATAATATTTTAATATTTTTTAGATATAAAAATATTAAATTATAGAATTTATTTGATTATCTAAGTATTGATTAGGATTTAGAAGATTTTATAAGTTACAAGAGTCTTATTAAATAAAAAGTCATAAAAATTATTACATCTTAGAAGCAATTATTCTAGTTGGTTTAATATTTTCTCCTAGATATGATAATTTGTGTTTAGTTCTTAAGACCGATGTTTAAAATGGTCTTTTACTTATATGTATTACTTATTAAAAAATTATAAATTATAGTTAGTAGGTACAAGAAGTATGGGAAAGAACCTCATGAGATTTTAATAATTTATATAAAAAATAAGACTTTAAGTTAATTTAAATTGATTTGATTGCTATAAAAAATTACCAAGATATGATGTGATGTGATTTTTTCATTCTTCCTTCTTTCATTTTTGTTAATTATGCTTCTTAAAGCACACCACCAATTACAAGCAACTCTTAATTTAGGCCATCTCATAATTTGAGTTAAGGGATGAATTTTACTCTCATATTTTGATATATTTGTTGAGAGGTGGTACTTCTAATTATGTATGTAGATGTAAAGTACATTTTTATTTTTGACCTTATTGCTTTAATATTGTTAAGTGAGTAATTTAAATTTTTACTTATTAATTGTAAATCTTCTATCTCTTTGTGTAAAAAAAAATTTATCTTATTTTTTTATCTTATTATATTTTATATAATATTTGAATATATTTTAATAAATATTAATAAAATATATATTTTTTAAAAAGCCAAAAAAATTTTAATAAAAAAAACTACTTTAAAAATAAAAATGTATTTTCTTTATAATCTATTATTTTTATTTTTACATATATTATTATTGTTATTATATTATTATATTATTATTTTATTATATCATTAGTCTATTATGTTATTTTGATATTTTGTTTTTATTATTGTTAGTCTATTTGTGTTTTGTAATATCTACATATTATAAATTTTAAGCTATTTATATTTTTTTTGGCTTTATTTTTCAATCTCTAATTATAAAAAAAATTCCAATTGATTGGTGATTTTGCTATGTTAAGATTGGAATAAGATCTTAATTTGATATTTAATTAGAATACATATATCACTTTTGAGAACGATTTTAATTATTAGGTGAATCTATTATTTTAAGATCAGCATAAGATTTCATCTTAGTACATAGTTAAAACCATATGTCTCACAATAAGATAAGAAGAGAAAGGATATTTATGTTATTTTATAAAAATAAAATAAAAAATATATTTATAAATCTATTTGTTTTCTTTGAACCATCTTATAGGTCTTTTTGGTCTTAAGTGATTAACTTATAAACCAATATAATTAGATTGATTGCATAGTTAGTTCTATACCACCTAAACTTAAGTCTAAGATAGCTTATTATATTATAGACTATATTTCACAGTTTATATGCATTGTACAAATCCAAATAGGCCTTAAAAATCTAGTTTTATAAACAAATTTGTGATAAGAAGTTGGTGACAATATGTCACAAGCTTCTGTTAGAATAGAGCATGGTAGAAGCTATCTTTTAGAATTTCAAGTAGATTCCATATCTTCTTCAATTTTAATAGCCAATGTAACAAATGGAGATAATCAAAGCTCCACTACAGTTATCTAAATTGACTCTATGACATTGTTAAGGAGATTATCTATTATTGTACCTTTGAAATTGGAAGAGGCATTAATTCTTTCTAATCTCTTAAGATTTAGTGGATTTGTCAATGAAGACTTGGTGGCTTATATAGAATAATTTATAGAGGTATTGGTCACTAGTTCAATGATCAACCACAAATACTATTTAATATGGTTTTTAACCACCTTCACAAAATCCGCATATACATGATACAAATCCCATACAAAGGGATCATTTATTACATAGGAGCAATTCCTAACAATCTTCTTTTATCAATTAAGATTTGCAATTGGACAATAATAAGTTTTTATAATTCTTATAAATATTAAATAAGAACCTTTTAAGGATATTATTTCTTTTATAAAGTGATTTTATATAGAATATAATTGATATGTTGATAATCTCTTAAATAAAGATATTACATGATATTACTTTATTTAAGATTTTTTCATACCTTCTATTATTTGAAATATACTAAATAAAAGATCTAAAAATTTAAAAGAAGCCATTTAAGCTTCTTTAAAGGTTGTGAGCTTTCAAAATGGCTCATTAGCATTTTTCTTGTCAATTATATATAATGAGTGTTAAAGGGGCAAGTTCTATCTAATAATATAGTTAAAGTCTTAATAAAAAAGATTGATATAGAATTCATGGATAAATTCTATTTTTTTTATAGTATTAATTTAATATAAACAAATCATGAGTGAATAAGTAGGAATTCTAATAATAAAAACAAAATTATAATATTATTAGAGGGCTTTTAGTTCTATTAATATAAAATATTGTGATTATTAAGATAGAAAGAACCTTCACCATGTCACCTTGATTCTGTATCATGTCACTTCTTCTTTAACCAACTTCTTTAAAACTATGGGTACATCCATATCATCTTTGATTACATTTTTCAAAATTCTGGCAATGATCATGTTTTCTTTGACCACATCCTTTCATATAGCCAAGTCCATATTTTTTAACCATAGCCATAGCCACCACCCTCAATTGTGGCCATGGCCACCATCTTTAATTACAATCATGCCAAGTCCTTTAATCATATGCCTAAAGCCATAGTCAATCTATCTTAATTTGTTTCAATAATCTAATTAGCAAATTAGATTTAATTAGCAGCCACAATCCATTAAGGTGCCATTGATTGCTTTTGGCTTATTGAGTAATACTTCAAGATTAGATCCTACAGTAGATGATCTTATGGGATTTACTTCCTTGAGGCTTGATAGATTCTTAACAATTGTTCTTTTGCTAATAGTAGACTTATCTTTTGATGTCTTATTTTTTACTCTACTTTTAAGCTATATCATCTTGGTTTAATTTAATTTAATAAAAATAAATTTTGCTTTGAATATTATTAAATTTTATCTTAAAGTATGGCTAAATTTTAATTAAAGTATTACCAATTAATGTCATTGGTTCCTATTCTTGTGGTGTTATTATCATAATATTACTTTCATCAAGTTTGTATTATTATTAATAAGATATTATTCTTTGTTAAATTCATGATGTTGCAGCAAGATGCTAATTTGTCAAGGTTGTGATGTTACTATTGGGTTGTTGTTCTTTGCCAATCTCATGGTGTTGCTCTCAAGTTGATATCTTTTATCAAATTTGTGGTATTGTTGAAGTATCAGTCTTCGTTGGATTTGTGGTGTTGCCAATTGAATAGGAGTGATGTTAATTTTGCATCAACCATTCTTGATTTTGTTCCAATCTCTCATCTTATTATCATCTCTTCTCTAATTCTATTGCAATATTGTTATTTTCTTGAGATGTATTTACATTCTACTCTTGTTATCTATTGTCGTAGGTTGTTATTTGAATTGTAATATATTGCTGTCATAGATATAAGATGACCTATAGAATGTTGCTACATAGTTCTTAGATAGATAGTATATATAGAGATAAGAATGAAGCCTTCTTTATTCTTATCAATACCTTTTTTGTTTTTGGTCTTGTTTCAAGAATCTCTACTTTTTTTGTTTTTGACAATAGCCATTTTAATTTAATATTATACCATCTTTGAGTGATTTTTTACTCCTTTTAAATGATACAAGAGTATTTTAATACTTTAGTTGTTTATATTTCATATCCTTGGCAGTTTGATAAGAATGAAGATTCATTTTTTTTATTTTGTATTTTAGAAGTGAGTGAATTATTCCACTTCTATTTTTTGTATTTGAAGGTTATAGACTATCTACCTTTAAGACTAATATTCTTTACTTTTTAATCTTAATTTTTTCCTTAAAGAGAATAGATCACCTTTCTTTGTGAAAATTTTTATTTGATATTAGAGATTATGGATTACTCTCCTTTAATTTAATGTGTGGATTTATTAAGTTGTCTAAGATAGAAGAAAAAATCACGGATGCTATATTTAGTGGGAATAAGAAAAGATTTGTAACTATTGTAGATCTTCAAGAACTTGTCAATACTTTTAGGATGGAAATTTCACGCATTACTAATATCAACCATGGAAGCACTATTCCTCTGTCTAAAGCCTATGCTAAGAAATTGCTTAGTTGAGGGAAGCAACTAAATTGGCCTTATAATTAAATCCAAGAAGTATTACTTTTACAAGTATGAAGGAGGCAATGATTAGTATGCTTGAGAAGTTTGATAGAACAAGATTAAAATTTTGAGGTTTTCTATAACAAATCAAACTTTATCTAAAGTTACATTCTTATCAATATCTTAATGGATTTATTCAAGTTGGATTCATATGTGCACTTTTATCTTAAAGTGTTCTTTCTTGGTTTGCACCTTTGATGGAAAGTCACTCACAACTTTTTTATAATTTGAATTCATTTTTTGAAGTATTTATGGCCACGTTTTAAAAAAATGATTGAGAAAAGATAGAAAAGACCAAGCTCTTATCTTTATGACAAAGATCACAATCAACCATAATTTATTCTGCTGAATATTATAACCTTGCTTGTAATATGGAATGAAATGACAAAGCCCTTATGAATCAATTTTGTTATAGATTGAAAGATAATATTAAATATTTGTTATTAACAATGCCAAAAGCAAATTTCTTGGAATAATTTATTACTCGAGCCATTGCATGTGACAATCAATTATTTAAAAGGCATCAAAAATATAGATTTGGCTAAAGAGAAATAAGTTAATTAATGGCAATAATTCCTAACATTTTTAAATTTTTTTTCTGACTAAGCTAAAACTAATGCAAATTGATTTGATGTATTTTGAATCTCTCACCAAATAAAAAAAGACTTGATGTCATCAAGAGGGTCTCTGCTTATATTATTGAGAAGCTAAGCGTACTGCTTAATATTATCTAAAAAAATAATGTAACTACAAAATAAAAAGTATGATTACTAAAAAAGATAGTGTATCAAAAAATGAGTTTTTTCCAACTACAATAGGGATAATGTGGCTGGAATCATATGCAATATCTAATAAAGGTCTTATTCTTTTCTTAGATCCCTCATCTTGTTTTATAATAGATATATCTTTAGGACCTATAAAGCACAAAATCTTTGTCATATTAGATTCAGAAGCCTTAATTTGTTTCATAGACAAAGATTTTGTTAAAAAATAAGAAATATCTTTAATTAAAAAAACTAAATCTATATATGTAGAAGTCATAGATGGTCGTTTATTGTTGTCTGGAGATGTCATCTATAAAATTATTCCTTTAAATGTAGCAACTAAAGGATATAATAGCATAGTAATATTTAATATGATTAAATTTTCTTTCAACCTAGTTATTTTAGAATTATTGTGGTTAAAAAAGTATAATCTTAAAATAGATTGAATTTCTTTTAATCTTAATTTTTCTTGTAATTTGATTTAAAAATCCGTTGTCGTATTGTAACATGTTTACATAGTGAAAAGTATGAATAAGGATAAATTCTACTTAATACTTAATTATCTTGATTTATTAGAAACTTAAGGTATTTAAGAAAAGATTTATAGAAGCATCTTAGATTAATTCTTGCTCTAATAGCTAAAAGATAAAAGTTAGTTATTAAAATTTTCTTCTAGGTTGTAGAAACTGGTTCACGGCTTTTAAAAAAGCCATAAGTTAATAAAAATAGGATAAGAGAAGTAAAAAGTTAGTATAGTAGATACCAATGTTGAGTTGAAGATAGGATTAAGTTTGAAAATCCTTAAAATAAGTTAGATCGATACCCAGGAGATGACCGGATATGAGACAGGGTTAAAATCAGACCTTCAGCCACGTAAACGACCACCGAAGGTTAGAGTTTGGGATATTTTGAAGATCAATGACTAGGATTGCATAACTAGCTTGAAGCTTCTTTTGAGAACTTTAAGCTTATTGCCATAAGGTTTTGGATGACTTCGCAATTGTTGTTCAAAATTAGAGGTTGTATTGGTGTTTTGGGTTTTATATAAGACAATGATGGTTTGCATTCTTGAGTGATTTGTGCAATCTGTATAGCATCTACAGCTCAAAATTTGATATTGTTTGGATTGTTAAGTGTGCTAAGTGTATACAAAATTTTGTATTAATCTATTGATGCAATCAGGAGATATTTGAGCTTTGATATAAAGAGTTGTCGGAAGTTGGCAGTTTAGGGTTGGATAGGATTTCTATGATAACTAAAGATCTACTAATTGGATCAACCAAAATTTTGGCATGTTAATAGAAAGACTTATAGTTCAAGCTACATACCAAATTTGAGTTAAAGTTAATGGTGGAAGAAGGAGAAATCACCACTAGAATTTTTGCATCAATTTTCAAGTTGGCGGCCGAGTGTCATCAGTGCGGTTTTTGGGCATTTTCTTGCAATTTGTATGTTGGATTGTGCTGAATTTTTTTTGAGCATGTAAAAGGCTTATACCAGCATTTGTGTGCAAAATTTCACACTAAGTGGACAGTTGGATTAAAAGTTATAGCTTATCAAAGCTCACTAGTTAAGATTAGGACTTACAAACAAAAATCAAATTTGCTTAATTATAAAAGAAACATGGAAATTGGGATATATGTATGGTTGATGTTACTAAAAAGAGTGTTTTTAAACACTTTTGAATTGAAGTTTGAATTATATTTCTCATACATGGATGAAACCTATTAAGGTTTCTTGATTATTTACAAACTCAACTTTACCATCTACAGCCAGGTGCCCGGTGCATTCTTAAACAAGACAACATATAATATAATACCGTTAGTCAAGTGAAAATATATATATCTAATACATCCAAATCTTTTTCTAGTAGATGTAGAAGCTTTTCTACATGCAATAAAAGAAGGATCATCTTTTGATAAATATACCACATTCATTTCTAATATTGAAAAAACTACAAGTGATATTCTTTGACAATATCAAGATTTTTAAGACATTTTAAAATAAAAATTGTAGATATTTTTTAGAGCATCAATCTTATGATTGTTCAATTGATCTTTAAAAAGGGGCTCAATCACTATTTGGACCAATCTACAGTTTATTGTAAAATAAGTTAATTGCATTGAAGAAGTATATTGATAAGAACTTAGCAAAAAACTTCATATGCCATTCAAAATCTCCAACAAGAGCTCCTATCTTATTTGTGAAGAAAAAAATAAATCATTGCAAATATGTATAGATTATTAGGGACTTAATAAGATTATCATAAAAAATATATATATTTTATTTTTGATTTTAGAATTTTTTGATCGATTCAATCATACAAAGATTTATACAAAAATAGATCTATAAAGAGCATACAATTTGATTTGCATAAAAAAAGGTGATGAATGGAAGGCTATATTTTGAATTAGGCATAGACATTTTGAATATTATATCATGCCTTTTTTACTTACAAATATACCAGCTGCTTTTTAACATCTTATAAATGATATTTTTATGAATTTTTTAATGATTTTATTATCTATTATTTAGACAATATTTTCATATATTCTAAGAGCATAAAAGAACATGAACTTCATATTTGTCATGCATTACAAAAACTTAGAGATATAAAATTATATGCCAAGATAAAAAAGTGTATATTTCATACCACTCAAGTTGACTTTTTAGGATACATCATTTCTAATGATGATCTAATGATAGATCTTAAGAAAGTTCATATAATTATGGATTAAAAAATTTTAAAAATAATAAGAGATGTATAATATTTTTTGAGATTTTTCAATTATTATCAGATGTTCATCAAGAACTTTTTTCAAGTTGCAGCTCTACTGATACGCTTAACTTGTAAAACAAATTCAAGTGGAATAAGGAAGTGGAAGCATCATTTGAAGCTTTGAAGATATTTTTTACTTCTATACCAATCATATATAGTATCAACTTTTGTAAAGTATTTTTTATGAAAACAAATACATCAGATTTTGTCTTGGATATGATATTGTCACAAATAGAAATAGATGAAAAACTTCATTCAATAGCTTTTTATTTAAATTTTTTTTGAAAAGCCAAGATTAAATATGAAATCTACAATAAAGAACTTTTTGTAATTATGGATTTTCTAAAAAAAATGGCATTATTATTTAGAAAGCATTTTCAATCCAACCACTATGTACATAAATCACAAGAATCTCAAATATTTCATGATTTTATATATTTTGAATTGTCAATAAGCTCGTTAGAATATGTTTTTGTGAAGATTTGAATTCATTGTCACTTATCAACTAGAAAAACAATAAAGTTTGTTTAATGTCCTTTCTAGACATTGTCATGTGGTATCATCTTCTATTTGGATATACACTAGGTACCTGGTTATAAAAAAATTTCTTACAACTTATTGGCAAGATTCTAATAAGTGATTTGTCTTTAATAAAAAAATAATAATAATATAAAGATATTATAAATAAAAAATTTAATCAATAAAACTCTTCTTGTATTCAAATAGATTTTTATATAAAATCTTAGCTTTTAAACAATTTCTTTAGGTTGTATAAAAGGCTCAAAATGCAATAATATCCATCAATAGCTTATTCACTTGCAAGATTTTATTTCTTCCGAAATTTTAGAGTTCAATAATTTTTGATCTAACTATTTAATTTCTATAAAAAAAATTTAAAAATATAGATAATATTTTTAAATTTTATTACAAAAAAGAATCACTTGTAAATTTGCTTCCAATTGTTTGATATCTTAAAAATCCTAGCAAGTGCTTGAAACCCTAATTCAGAGACACTTAAGCACTATTTTCTTCATATCTCACAAATCCAAAATCTTAATACTACAAAATTTTTGCAAATAGTCTAATGACATGAATATATACACTTATAAAAATTTTAAGCTAAAAATTTATCAAACTGCTTAAGATAAAGCTCAAAGGATAACCACTAGTTAAGCGGGGTCACTTACTGCCTTTAGCTTACAAACATTGACTTCAACTTCCAACATCTCTTTTATTTCAACTTGGATTTCATGAAGCTATATGCAAAAAGTTTAGCTAAGAAAGTGCTTTTTTAAATTCCAGTTGCTAAGCCTATATTACTTTCTATACATGTGAGTTATATCCAAAAGAGTGACCGTAGATACAATTTCAACACATTAACTTTGAGTGCCTATATCTCCTTTATAAAAACTCCAATTCATACAAAATTTGTACTAAAACCATATTCACAAATCCAAACTTGTTGGTCCTAGCCTTTGATGTTCAAATCTCTTCAAAAAGCAAACCTTAATCCCTAATAAGTCATTGGGTAGCCTCCTTGAAGCCCATTGGTCATGATTTTTGGCCAATAGGAATAAAAACTTCTATCATCCATCTCCATTCATCCACATTGATGGCCTAATTATTCCTTTTTATACTAAAAATCCATTTCCAATCTTTTTTCTAATAAGATTTACATAATATGTGTTCTAAACACCAAATAAAAGAAATAAGAAAGATCTCAAGGATCACCAATGTCTAATAAAGGTGACTTAAGATATAAAAAAGCTATTATCAATATAAAATCAATATCAAAATCACTATTAAAAAAAAAGATTCTATACACTTCAATAATAATTTTTTTAAATAAATTCTTTTTAAATTAATAATTTAATCATATTTTATAATCTATAAAAATCCACTGATATGGCTTTTATTTAGTTATGTAATAAATTATACATTAAATATACATGTATAACATTTTCACATAGTAGCCGAATTACAACATGACAACATTTTTATCTTGCACCAAAAGAAAGAGATGCAGCTTTTGATCAAGAAAAGACAATCTTGTTGAAGCTAGAACAATTTCATTTTTGAATAATGAAATCAACATTGACTATTGATTCAAATTTTTTCAAGCAAGTCCAATCAAGTATGTCTTTACACTCTCTTATTCATGATATTAAGAATAATTCATCCAAATCTCATAATACTTCTAAGTTTGAGTTCAAAAATAATCTATTTTATTTTGAAGGATACGTATATATTTCAAAAGATAAAGCACAACTATGTTCTCTTCTTACAACTTCCTTGTAATAAGGCATTTTAGATACAACAAAACTTTGGAACTAGTATCAAAAGATTTTTGGTGGCTTCAAATATAAAAGGTAGTTCAAAGAGTTTGTGCATTCTTGTGATATTTGCTCAAGATCAAAAACTCCTCATCATCAACCTTACAAACTTCTCCAACCATTATCTATATCAAAACAACCATGATTTTCTATCTCTATAGATTTTATCATAGATTTATCAATTTTAAGTTTATATAATTCTATATTTGTGATTGTAGATTATTTCTCTAAGATGGCATATTTTATATTGTATATAAAATCTATCATAGATTAAAAAAAATAGCTAAGCTCTTCCTTGACAATATCTATGACTATTATAGATTGTTAAGGAATATTATATCAAACAAAGGAATATAATTTATATCAAAATTTTAGAGAATCCTTTTCAAGATATTAAAGGTAGATATAAAATTATCTTCAATCTTCCACTTTCAAATTAATAGAAAAATAAAATAGGTAAATTAAGTTCTGGAACAATATTTGAGGTATACCATCAATTGTCATCAAGATGATTGGAAAACTTTTTTGCCATTAGCAGAATTTGCTTATAATAATTTGATATATTCATCTATTCAACAAACACCTTTTTTTTGCCAATTATGGTTATCATTCATAACTTGATATTTTTGACTTCTCAAAAGTTAATAATCCTATAGTAAAAGACTTGGCAAATTGATTGTCAAAGCTATAAATAATAATAAAAATATAATTAAAAGATGTTCAAAAATGGCAAAAAACCAACGTTGATGTCTATTGTAAAAAATAATCTCAATTCCATGTTGGTAACAAAGTATGGCTACTTTATTATAATATTAAGACTATTAGTCTTTATGACAAATTGGATTATTATAGGCTTGGACGATTTTTTATTTATAAACAAATTAATCTAATTGTTTATCAATTATATGTATAAAAATCTATGAAGATCTATCCTATATTTTATGTGTCTTTTCTTGAACCATAAAGATATGGATATACAAAGAAGAAGACAAATACCACCGTCTTCTATAGAAGTAGATAACAATGAAGAATTTGAAGTGGACGAAGTCTTATATTTGAGATAGCGTTGAAATAGGTTAGAATATCATGTACATTGATATAGGTATGATATTAATAAATATATATTGGAGCCATTTAGGAATCTAGCAAATGAATCAACTAAAATCAATATATTTCATTGACAACATCCATCAAAATCAAAATAAAGAAAACCTTTATTATAAAGCAAAGTAGATTCAATAAAAATATCTCTTGGCCCAACATTGTATTCCACTTCTTTCTAATTCAATTTTTGTGTGACAAAAAGAAAGAAGAATGAATCCCAATTTATAACTAATTGTCAAAGGTGAATTAAAAAAATTCCTCTAAGCCAAATTTATTCAATCCTTGGAAAATACGCATTGGATCTCATCAATGGTATTAGTTAAGAAGAAGAATTGAAAAATTCAAATTTACATAGATTATAGGAAGCTTAACAAGTGCACTCAAAAGAATCACTTCTCCCTTCCATTTATAAATACCATTCTAGAAGAGGTAGCTATGTATGAATTATATACATTTATAGACGGATATTAAACTACAATCATATTTCTATAAACCTAGAGGATCACCACAAAACAATCTTTACTACATCTTGGAACATCTTCATCTATGTCATTATGTTTTTTGGACTTTGCAATGCTCCTTTAGCATTTCAAAGAGCAATGTCATATGCCTTCTTAAACTTGCTACACAAATCAATGACAATGTTCATTGATGATTTTAACACCTAGTCTTCTAAAACAATATATCATGATTATATAAGATCTTATCTTCAAAAGCGTAGAAAAGTTAGGATTGCTTTAAATCCTAATAAAATATTCTTAGCAATTAAAAAGAAAGTTCTAACAAGGCTGAATTGAGCAGTAGACTTGTAAGATGGATGCTTCTATTAAAAAAATTTGATTATACAATAGAATAAAAATAAGAAAGGATGCATATGTAAGTTGATTATTTATCCACATTATCAAAATAAATGGGCAAAGATGCAATTGATAGTACCTTAATAAATAAGAGTCTATTTGTTATTTCAACTACCTTCACTTAGTATGAATTAATTATCAAATTTTTAACCATTCAAATCTTACCTTCTTATTTATCTAAAATAGAATGTCATACGGTCTAAATTAATAGTAGATATTTTATTATAGTTGGTGGCAAATTATATCAACGTAGACTAAATAAAATATTAAAAAAGTGTGTAATAGAAAAAGAAATCTCTACAATTTTATTAGTATGTCATAATAGTATATGTGGAGGTTATTTTTTGAGGACATTGACAAGACAAAAGATCTTTAGAACTGGCTAGTATTAGCCCGTTTTATTCTAAGATATCCATAGATATACTAAAACATATAATGTATGTCAAAGATATGCTAGAAATGACCTCCAAATGAGCCTTCCTCTCCGTGAGTCCTTACCTTTAGTTCTATTCAAAAAATAGAGAATAGATTATATTGAAGAAGTTTATTCCAATTCTACTAGTGGAATAAAGCACATAGTGGTAGCAATTGAGTATCTTACTAAGTGGACTAAGGCAAAAGTAGTTGAAGCCAACAATACTAAGCAAGTAGTCAAGTTCTTTTATGAGCAGATTATCACTAGGTTTGAATGTCCAAAAATCCTAATTAGTGATAGAGGCAAGAATTTTTTGAATGAAGAGATAAAAGACTTGATTTTATAATTTAAAATTGATTATAGGAAGACTATCTTTTATTATATTCAAATTAATGGGCATCTGAAGAGGATGAATCAAACCTTAGTCAATATCTTTAAAAAAACTATAATGACTTCTAAACATGATTTAAATACAAAGCTTCCTATAGCCTTATGGATTTATAGGACCACGTTGAAGGTAACTAATCAAGCTACCTCATTTTCTTTGGATTATAGTATAGATCTATTTTACAAATTGAATTTGAAATCCCTTCTCTTTGAATTACTTTAACAGAAAGATTGGCAATAAGACAATCTTTAATGGATAGATTGGAACATCTAGAGAGTTTAAATGAGGCCAAAAGATGGAGTACTCAACATACAAAGGCTATACAAAAAAGAAGAAAAATTACCTTTAACAAACGACACAAGGTCAAAATTCTTACGATTGGCATATTGGTCCTTTTATAAGATGCTAGGAGATTAGATTTTCTAAAAAAATTTGATGCCTTATGGTTAGATCCTTATGTAGTTAAAAAATTCTTTCCAAACAATTCAGTTTGATTGCAAATACTAAACGGAGAAGATTTCTCTATTTGAACTTTTGGAAATAGATGTAAAAAATATAGAATTTGATTTGTATCATATACTAAAAGAAAACATCTCATTCTTATGTTTATCTTTATCTAAGGTCCAAAAAAAAAAAAAAAAAAAATTAAAAAAAACTAAAATCATCAAAACTTGGTGAAGTCAAGAAAATGAATATTAGAATTTAAGAAAAGTAAAAAATTCAAGCTTTTATAGACAATTCCTTTGTTTATTCAATAGCATTTTAAGAGATCAGTTCTAAATTCTTTTCTTTTACAAGTTATCATATATGGTTGCCATATATGAGTCATTAAATTGACTTATTAGTTATTTTAGGACAAAAGAATATATTTAGAGTGCCAAAATTACAATCATAAAGCAAAGATGTGTTTAAAAGATGCTAAATAAAAGAAAATAATATTGATGGAAAAGAAATAAAATCTTAATAAGTCTTGGAAGCAATTATTTTAGTTGATTTAGTATTTTCTTTTAATTGTAAGAATTAGTATTTAGTTATTGAGACCAATGTCTACATTGGCCTTCTATCTCTATATACCACTTATTAGAAATATATAAATGTTATTTAGTAGGTAGAAGCATAAAAAATAAATCTCATATCTTTTTAGTTATTTATATAAAAAATAAGATTTTTAGCTGATTTAAATTAATTTTATTATTATAAAAAATTACTAAGATAAAATAAAATAATTTTAAATTAATAAAAATATATCATCTTAAAAATATAATATAAATTTTTAAAATTTATTTAGAATTTTTTAAAGAAATTTTAGAACAATTTTGAAGACTTTGGTAAAAATGAGTTTTACTATTTGGAAGCCATTATGAAGAAATGGAGCAGGATTTGAAGGCCATACAAGAATTATAGGCTAATTGGATATTTTTGAATACTATTGTGAAGTCAAAAATATAAAAAAATGAGTTCTATTAAAAAATAGGAGGACCATCAACTAGTGTAGTCCTTATAAGAAGAGATGTGCACAAGTCCTATATGGATAGTGGCACCTTGGATGTAGGTAGGAGGATAAGACTAAGGCCTTGTGGCCTCTCTACGACACCCTTATATACTTGGTGAGATTTGAATTCATTATTTCTTAAGCAAATTATCCTTGAGATAAAAATTACTCACTTAATTTTTTTATTTACTTTTGTTGTTTTTTTGTTTTATTTACTCTATCAATACTGCCTAAAGTAAACTTGTAAAGGGGGGATTTAAACACAGGGAGAGACTATCTGCATTGAGTTAAATTGTTAGGATCACACAACTAACCACCCTCTGAACATTAGAGTCCAATGCACACGTACACGCTTTTAAAATAATGTCGATCACTCTATTGGTTCTGCTATTCCGCAACTAAAGATAAACTTTGTGACACAATCCTCCACAAGTTCTCCTACTGTAATTTGTTGTCTTCTTCCAAGCTCATAATAACAACCGGCAATATTGCACCATCTCCATAGACTACATATATCAGCTTCACTCTCCAATTATTGAAAATAATTCCTCACCAAGAACGTCTTTCGAAACAAATTGTTTCTCTAATATTCTCCTTTATAGTTCAATTCTCACAGTCAATACGTCATAATATTTTTATTCACAATCAAACTACATTGACATATCCGATCTTCGATCACCAATACACCACAACAAATTCATGCATCAAACAATTATAATTTCTTACTCATCCATATATATAAATTTTTTTGTTTTATTATTGTACTTCACCATTGACATGGTATAACCAATCGAAATGTAATCCGGATTCTCCACTACAGTCTAACAAAAGAAAATAAAAGACAAAGGTAGCACCAAGCTTATCCCGGCTCAGGACTATCACATTCTCGTCTCAATTCCTCTGCAATGAATTAATTTATCTTTATCCTATCTATGTTAACTGCTATACAACCAATGATAACTACTTTTTCTAACTTCCTCATCTATTTTGCCTTCTAAAATGGCCATTCATCGGCTTTCTGCCTATTCTTAATCCTACAAATTATATATCATAAATCCTAAAATTTCTACCCATTCTACATAGCCCCACTCCTAATTGTGCAGCGCCTTCGCAAATATAGAATTGGTAAAAAAAAAAAACTTTTGTTATAAAGCTAGCTCTTGAGAGTGGGATGCTCCTGGATTCTCTGTAAGATGTTCCTCTGCGTCTGGCTCTAATGGTATGTTCTCATCCTCCTTCAATAAATCTACATGATTGCTCTTCAATTGGGCTGATAAATCTTCATTATCCGCTCCCAATTCTCGAACTTGAGCCTCCAATTGTAGAATCCTGGCATCTTTCACCTCTAATTGGTGCTCTTGTTGCTTCATCTTCTCCTCCAACTCACTAATACTTAAAACTAGCAGAACAGACACATGTGGCCGAAAGATATTGGCCAAATCGCCCTCTAATTTTTCCACTTCACCCTTCAATGCACCAATTTCTGTCTGCAGCTTATTCATTCCAATTCTCTATTGGTCTACCAATTCCAACTTTTCCTATTCCAATTTTGCTACCTTCTCTCGTTTTGCTTGCACTTGACACTTCAACGCTTCCCATTCCAAATCTCATATTCTGCAATTCTCTATTAATTCTTGCTTTCGGCCATTCAGAATTCTTTGAATGCGATCTTTATCAATTGTCCAATTTTTCTTTCCTTTGCTAATTTCTACTCTAATGCCAACTTGGATTTCGTCTTTGCCCTAATAAGGTGATCTTGTTCCACAATTCGACGGCTTTTCTCTATTATCTCCTTCCCGCTTGATTCCAATTGTTGCCTTAGATTTCTTTCCAACTAACACACGGTAAGCTGCAATTGAGAAATTTGACGCAATATTACTTCCGTGAGATTCCCTCCTTCTAGTATTTCGATGTTTGAAACTAGAGCCTCAGCCATCCTCTCAATCACTGCATGAATTGAAGTCCGCTGTCGTACTATAATTGCTTACAGTATGTAAAATCCACTCAAAATGCATAATATGTTTATAGGTTTAGATGTGTGTTAGAATGATTAGTAAAATAAATTAAAGGGAGTTGGTGTAAGATAATTTATTTTAGATTTTTACTTAATTTGGTTATGGCTTTTAAATTATATAGAACCTAAATATTTAGTATAAAGCCTTGAGAGGCAATTGGAGTCCAAAGAAAAAAAATTAAATTACTAAGAGGCCTATTTGGAAGGATGAAGACAAAGTGAGGATGAATGAAGACAAGGGGTGAAGCTCTTCATTCCTATTGGTCAATGGTCATGCCCAATAGGCTTTGAGGAGGCTGCCCGCAACAAAAACAAGCGTTTTGGCAATTTTAAGGAGGCAATTGGAAAATCAAAGACTAGGATTAGAAAGCTTTTTTTTTGAGCTACAATTTTGATATAAAAATTGAGAGATTTGGAGTTTTAATGAGGAAGGAGTAGGTGGTTGAAGTTAGGGTGTATAAATTATACCTACTGTCACTCTTTTGAAGATTGAAGGAGTTTTATGAAAGCTTTTGGAAATCGGGAGGTGCAACTAGAGAGGTGATTTCAAGCTCTATACTTAATGTAGAGGAATTTTTATAATTAGAGTTCTAATGAAGGAGATATTGGAAGTCAAAGACAGCAAATCGCATTCCAAGGAAATAAATAGATTGTTTTGTTGATAGTGATGGGATTTGCCATATCTTAAATTTTTGGATGATTTTTTGTCTCAAACTTTCCAAGAAGATGTATTACTATGCTAAAAAGCTATACATCAAAGTTTCATAGCATTTGAACTTTTAGATTGTGAGATATGAAGAATTTAGTGCACAAGTGTTTGTAAATAAGGATTTGAAGCTACTAATAGGGTTTTGGCGATATCTAAAGATCGGTAATGCATTGATGGTTGAAATTTGTGGTGGTAGTTGTAAAGAATATATTAGTACTTTACGTAAATTTGAAGTAGATTTAGACAGCTGGATTAAAAGTTATGGGTTGATGAAATTTGGAAAAAATTCCCCTCCTACGGGTGAATGAAGGTTTAGAATATTTTATTATAGTTTGAGTGTTTTTGTGAAATAAAACATATGTATTAGATGTAATAGCCCTATGAAGAAGACTTTATATAAATTTGAAAGTTTTTATTATATTTGGATCTTGCTTGAGTAATTAGTGGTAGTCTGAAGTCGAGTCCTTTTTTAAGGTAAATCCTCTCTATCACGACATCGCCCTAGAGTAGTCTCCTGGATGGCCTCCTATTTCCGCGATCTACTTGATTCCCCAATTTCGTGTACCACTACCCCTGGACTAACTGATAAACTCTGCCTACCCTGTTGCGGCATTGGGGAAGGTACACTTTTCTATACTGTTGATTGACTTAATGTATGTGCAATAACGGAGTGCACATAGTTAGAGCATAGCAAAGATGCAAATTTATCCATTTTCCACTTGACTCCCATTTCTGCATGGATATGGGTTGCTACAAAGGCTATCCAATTAAACACCATATCTTCAAGTATTTCAATCGCAGCAAATAATAAGTGCTTGGACATGTATGTGGTATGCCAGTTCAAGCCTAATTACTTCTAAATAAACCGCATCCACTCCGCAAGCTCTGGAATAAGTGCCTCCGCTACTCTCCAGCTTTGATTCTTCTCAAAGGACACCATGTCTCCTTTGAAGTAACTTCCCGGTCTGAAGTCACTAGACACTTCGACGCCTACCGCAAGCTCATCTATTAGAAAATGTAATATCTTCTATAAGGTACTCTTATCGATCCCAATTATTCTCCCCTTTACTACACTCGAATCATCCTTTGGGTCGTAATTTTCTATATACTCTGGGACCAGTTCTACATCAATTGGTAGCAAGTTATCTGATCCTCGCAAAAACATATATATCTGTGCCTTTCTAAAATCTCTTTACCTTTGTGGGAACCAACAGATTTCCAACTTTATTGGCTCCATGTTGGTGATCACCACTAAGGACGGCGATTGTAAGTTATTCTTATTTCTCATGTTTTGGACATTCTCATCTATGTTTGCAGCTCTCTTCAACCTTTCCATTGACATTATATAATGCTTACTATGCACTCCTTGCTTGTACTAATCGTTACTCTTTGACTGCAAAAAACTCTACACTTCAATAAGTATATACTCGGACAACCGAGCTCAAAATAAAATGCTACTAAAAACTTCCACTAAATGCCCCGCTTCTAACCTTTTACTCGGGGTCTAAATCAACAATCCTTAATCCAATGTACCAAATCATCACTTCCAATTTGCTTGGCTAATATGAATTAGGACCCAAAACTGACCATCAGTCGTCTTTTCTAACGATCATGCATCTTCAATAAAGGTAATCTATCATGAACAGGTACACCCTCTTCCCTCTCTAATTTTGAAAATCCATCCCAAGTTTACGTAAAATAAAGACGTAAATGGTTGCCATTAATTTGGATGGTAAATTGAGTATCCATAAAATCTTCCAATTGAACTGAACTATTAAGAAAGGCTTCAATACTCGATAAGGTCCATGCCAATGGACTTGGAATTTCTCCAAAAATTTGTAAAAGCGGCTATCATAAAGAAGCACTAGATCATTAGGAATAAAAGATTTAGGATGTAATTTACTATCATAATAACTCTTACGGCGGCGCTATATAGCTTCTAGAATTAAAAGAGCCGTTGTCGTGTTGCAGCACGTTTATATAGTGAAAGGTATAGATAAGAGCAATTTATATTTAATACTTGATTATCTTAGTTCAATAGGAACTTAAGATACTTAAGAAAAGGGTTATAGAAGCCTCTTAGATTATTTTCTTGTCTTAATAGCTAACAGATAAAAGTTAGTTGTTAAAGTTTTCTTCTAGGCTATACAAACTCTTTTACTGATTTTGAAAAGCCATAAGTTAATCAGAATAGGATAGAAAAGGAAAATAGTTATTATGGTTGGTATTAGGATTAAGTTGATAATAGGATATAACTTAAAAATCCTTAAATTTAGTTGAATTGATACCCAAGGAAAGACCGGATATGAGACAGGGTTGAAATCAGACCTCTAGGGACAAAAACAACCGTTGAAGGCAAGAAAGAAGAACATTCAAAGATCAGCGATTAGGATAGGATAGCTAGCTTGAAAGGGGTCCCAAAGGCGTTTAGCTTGCGACCATAGGGTTTTGGAAGACTTAGCAATCGCTATTCAAAGTCAGGGTTTATATTGGTGATTTGGGTTTTTATATAAGACAATAATGGCTTGCATTGTTGAGTGATTCATAAAATCTGTAAAGCATCTATAGTTCAAAATTTGATATTGTGTGGATTGTTGGGTGTGCTAAGTGTATACAAAGTTTTGTAAAAATCTAGCAATGCAATCAGGAGATATTTGAGTTTTAATTCAAAGAGTTGTCGGAAGTTGGCAGTTTAGGATTGGATAGGGTTTCTGTGATAACTAAAGATCCACTAATTGGATCAATGTAAATTTTGGTATGCTGATAGAAGACTTGTAGATTGAACTACACATCAAGTTTGAGCTAAAGTTAATAGTGAAAGAAGGAGAAATCACCATTGGAGTTTCTGCATCAATCTTCAAGTTGTCTGCCGAGCATCATCAATGTGCTTTTTGGGCGTTTTCTTGCAATTTGTAAGTTGGATTGGACTAAGTTTTTCTGAGCATGTAAAAAGCTTATACCAGCATGTGTGTGCAAAATTTCACACTAAGTGGATGGTTCGATTAAAAATTATAGCTTACTAATTAGAGTTAGGACTTATAAACAAAAATAAAAATTGCTTAATTATAAAGGAAATAAGGTAATTGGGGTATATGTAAGATTGATTTTACTAAGAGGAGTATTTTTAAACACTTTTGAATTGAAGCTCGAGTTATATTCCTTATATATGGATGAAACATATTAGGATTTCTTGAGTATTTGCAAACAGTACTTTACCTTCTACAGCCAAGTGCCCGGTGCATTCCCAACCGAGACAACACGTAATATGACACCGTAGCCCTAACTTCATTCAATTTTTTCAATTGTACTAACGGATATTGAAAGGATTCCTTATCACCAAGATATTCATCTAATGCAATTCATAAACTCGGAACTTCCAATTCAATTGGTAATATTCTCTCTTGTCCATACACCAATTGGAACAGTGTAGAATTGGTAGTCATTTTATACGCAGTACGATACGCCCACAAGGCTGCAAACAATTTTGTATCCCAGTTTGTTCCCACATCAGACAACGTCTTAATTAAAATTTTGCACAAAATACCGTTGGTCTTTTCAGTCTGTCCATTGGCCCGAGGGTGATATGGGATTGTCTTTCGATGCTTGATCTCGTATTTATCTGTCAAAGCCGCAATTGTAGAATTAATAAAATGGGTTCCGCGATCATTAATCAATTCTTTGGGACATCCAAATTGAGTGATAATGTTCTCATATAAAAATATGGCTACGGTATTGGCATTATTAGTTTTTGTTGCCATCTCCTCTATCCATTTTGTCACATAATCAGTCGCTACCAAAATATATCTTTTATAGCCATTTTGTGAGGCTGGTACGATTGGTCCTACAAAATCAATACCCTATTTTTCAAACGGTGCTTATGCTAAAATTGGTACCAATGGCATGATAGAAGTTCCAGTAGGTCTACCAATACACTGACAAAGATCGTAACGTTGGACATATTGGTATGCATTTGAGAACATTGTTGGCCACCAATATCCAGCGATTAAAGCTTTGCGAGCAGTGCTGTCATCGGCAAAATATCCTCTACAACTATCCAAATGGCATCCTTCCAATACGATACATACTTCACTTTGAAAAATATAATGGCATAGAATTCCATCTCTCCCTTGCTTATATAAGACGTCTCTAATCATCGTATACAGCGCACTTTTCAAAATCAAGCATTTCTTAAGTTTCTCACTATATGTAGGTGGAAATGTTTGAAATGTCAGATATTAGATCAATTCACTATATTCTGGGGTGATCACATTGACGGCAAATAATTTTGCATCAAGAAGTGCATCATTGATAGGTTTGTCACTGAATATATTAGATAAGTTAGATAAATGATTTGCATTGGCATATTTCTTTGCTGGTCAAACATTAATAGTAAAATTAAATTCTTGAAGAAATAACATCCATCGAGCAATGCATCCACTCAATTGAGGTTTATTAATCACATACTTAAGAGCATCATGATCGATATGAAACACAAATAGATAACCAAGCAAATAATGCCAAAATTTCTGGACAGAATAGATCATGCCCAAGGCTTCCCATTCAATCGTAGTGTAATTTTGTTCAGCAGCAACAAATTGTCAGCTAGTATAATAGATGGGATGATCCAAACCCTTTTCATCTTTCTGGCTTAATACATATCCAATAGCAACATTCAAGGTATCAATATAAACATGAAATGGTTTTATCCAATAAGGTGCAACAAGTACTCGAGTTGACACCAATTTTCGTTTTAACTCCTTGAACGCAATTATACATTCCTCAATCCAAATTGGACTAGATCCATCCAATGGTAATTTCTTTAAGAGATTTGTTAACAGTTGATATATTCCAATTGCAAAAATGATGTGTCCCAAAAGCTTTCTCGTTAGTACACCAAATTGATACTTCATAAAATTCAAAGATATCACATATTTATCACATTGGTCCAAACAATTACCAAGACACTTCAAATAATTTGTTGTTGTATTGAATGTGCAAAAATCATCTAAAAATATCTCCGTCAAAAATTGTAAATAATCTTGAAATGCTTGCGTCATTATCCTTTGAAATGTGGTCGGGGCATTATATAATCCAAATGGCATCACTTTATAAGCAAATGTGCCTCAATTTGTAATAAAAGTAGTCTTCAATTGGTCTTCTTCTACAATTTTTATTTGATTATAATCCAAAAATCCGTCTAAAAAGGAATAACATTCATATCCAGCTACTGCGTCTAGTATACTATTCGTAAAAGGTAAAAGAAAATAATCCTTCTTGGTAGCCGCGTTTAATTTATAGAAGTCTTGACAGATACAAATTTTTCCATTTTTCTTTGATACTATCACAATTGATGAAACCCATTCACTATATGAGACTGGATATATGAAGCCCACGTCTAAAAATTTATCTACTTCCTCCTTGACCATGAGAGAATATTTTGGATTAAGACAGTGTTGTCTTTGACAAATTGATGTAGCATCTTCTTCTAAGGTAATTCGATGCTCACAAACTTCGGGAAGAATACCTTTTAAATCTGTATATGCCCTAGTAAGAGCAGATTTATAATTTAGAAAGAATTCTTTCAAATTTCTCAATTTTATACCCGTAATATCAATGTATATTTTGATAATCTGGGATGTTTCATTAGAGCCCAAGTTAATGGATTGGCACACAGGTTTTTTATTAATCCCCAATTTGATTTGCCCCTCTTGCTCTAAATCCTTCATATGGTCCGGCAAATTGGATTTACCTAATTCTAGTTCCAATGTATCAATTTCATTTACCGTGCAATTATTCATCCAGTTTGCGATGACATCGTCAGAATTTGTTGTATCTTCTTCATATCGTAAATATTCTCTGGGTCCTCCATACTGATATAACACGCCTTGCTTCCGCATGTGAATTGGGTCTTTACCAACTTGCATCGTATTATTAACTTCGTCATATTCTACCTTAAATTAGCCCTCATCATCAGATGTTGCTTCTGTACGTATAATTTGAGACTCCCCATGATATTGAACTAGGTACATTTGTAAAACAATCTTGTCACTACTCTCCCCAATAGTTAATGTTTTGCGGCCCCAATTGTTTCTAGCTTTGGCTTGATATAGCCACAATCGACCCAATAAAATTGGATATGATAAAGTGGAACTCTATAATTGGAAAATAATATAATCAATTTTATATATGATTCTAACTATTATAATGTCAATATCCCATAAGATATCCATTGGTTTCATTCTACTATGATCTGCCATTCTAAATACTAATGTCATGATTAATAATTATTTTAAATCCAACTCCTCTATTGTATCAGCATTCATTAAGTTCATACTAGAGCCACCATTCACTTAAACTTCAGGAATGAGAACACCATCAATTGATATATCGATAGTTGGTGTTCTCGGATTGGGATTCAAACTAACCTCATGAATTTTTTTATTATAAATTCTACGTTGTATTAACAATGAATTCAATGTAGAACGACATTCTGGCGTAACTGCCAACAATTGCTTCATTGTAATAGAAGATTTAATTTCATCCAAATCTTTCATAATATCATATGGTTTCATATTGGCCATGATTCCCAAGGCCCTCCTTTGTTTCATTGATTTCAATTTAACCCCTTGAGATAATTTTTTTATGGAGTTTGGAATTAAAATTGCTGAATGGACTTTGTTATAATTCTTATCCATAAACAGATCTTTTAATGGATAAGATGGCTCCTGAAACTTTGCAGAAATCGATACTGGTTTAAATTGAACTAATATCTCGAGATTAGGGACATCCTCAAGTTGCACAGATAAATTAGATCCCAACATTGGTAATATCTTCAATATTGGTATTAAATTTGGAATACCATCTACTAACTTAAATTGGTCTGCCGCAACTGGCGCTCCCAATTTTTGAATTAGATTTTTTTTTTTTTTGTTGGGACTGAGTAAGTACTGGATGGACGCATTCCACCCAATGTACTAGAGAATCTTGTGGAACTCGAATATTATCCTCTATCTTATTTTGCAGCTGGATACCCTGATCTCGATTATTAACATTGAAAGGAGCATTGCATTGCTGATAAGTGTGTCTAGATTGCTTACAATTTCTACATACTGAAGCATAATCATCACTGGCTCTTGGATTTGGACATTCACTAGGATAATGTCATATTTGCCAACAATAATAACATCGAAGTGAGCTTCTTCCACCTCCATCAGGAATATTGGACGTTTCAACTGGTATATATTGGCTAGGCTTATTCCAAGTTGGATAGGTAAAGGATCCCGAACGATTAGTTGGTACTATAGGATCTGAAATTGGATTTTGAATAGGATGATATTGAGAGTGTCATTCTTGATTTTGCACAAAACCTTGGAAATTAGGATCACCTTTTTGGTTATATTCAAAATTTTAAAAATTAAAGAAATTTCTATTTTGTTTAGTCAGACAATTCCCATTCCAGCCAAACCTATTTCCTACCTCAACTTGATTAACATTCCACGAAGTTGGTTGAATCATGGTCTGATTACTGAACTGTTGTTGTTTTTTTAAATTCCAACAATTGGTGGTTATATGATTACCCCCACAAAATATACATTGTACAGTCATTTGAGGTGGTGAAGAATATTTCGTTACTACATGGCCTTATCCCTTATAATTATTGTACCAAATATTGGGGTGTATATTAGTCAATTTATGCCTCTTTTCCTTATCTTTTATCAAATTAACAGCCAATTCATCCATCTTCTTTGTCAAAGTTAATAACAAAGTCTCATTTGGATCCTTTGATACTAGTTCATTAAATAACTCTTTTATAGATATTGGTTTTTGATATGAAAATTATGGAGAATATAGAACTATAGTTGTTGGTGGTACAACCTGTAATGGAATAACATTCACTATCCCCTGCGGATTAGCACTAAGATTTGTGCCGTAATCAATCATTCTTGAGTAACTGCCCATTGTTTCATTCCAGGTTGGTATTTGATACCTTCCTTGAGATGGAATCATTATTGGTCATAATGACATTCTTCCCATACCTTAGCTTCATCAAATGAGGCAGCCACAGTCGTAGGTTGGGCCTCCTTTACAAACATCTTTAATTCTGGTTGATATAATCTGTTAACGAATATAGACATAACAAATGAATCCGACATTTGGTTATTTGGCCATTTACGAAGGATATCTGCTACTCGGCCATAATATAAATGCATCGGTTCTCCCGATATCATTTTGATATTCATTAATTTTTCTCTAAGACATTCTTCAAATCCTATTGGTCGAAAATGAGTCAAAAATGTATTTTTCAAAACCTCCCAATTAGAAAATTGTCCCACGGGTTGGCGATTACACCATTCAAACGTTGTCGTGTTGTGGTTCAGCTACTATGTGAAAAAATTGTACATGTATATTTAATGTACAATTTACTACTCAACTAAATAAAAGTCATATTAGTGGATTTTATTGGTTATAGGATGTGATTAGGTTGCTAGTTTAGAAAGGATCTATTAAAAGGATTATTATTAAGATTTATACAACCTTATTTTCTTTTAGTAGTGACTTTTTAAGTTAATTTTATATGGATAATAACTTGTATATATCTTAAGTCACCTATGTAAGACATTGGTGATCCTTAAGATCTTATTTACTTCTTTTATTTGGTGCTTAAAGCACCAAGTATGTAAATCTTATAAGAAGAAGGGTTAGAAAAGGATTTTTAGTGTAAAAAGGGTAGTTTGGCCATCCATGTGGATGAATAGAGGTGGATGATAGAAATCTCTATTCTAATTGGCCAAAAATCATGCCAATGGACTTCAAGGAGGCTGCCCGAGGGTTTATTAGTACTTAGGGTTTGTTTTTTAAAAGAAGTCGAACATAAGAGGCTTGGGTCATTACGCTTAGGTTTTTAGATATGATTTAGGTACAAATCTTGCATTATTTGGACTTTTCATAAAGAAGTTATAGCCGCTCAAAGTTAGGGTGTCGATTTTGGACCTACTGTCACTCTTTTGGGTACATCTCGCGCATACACAGAGCAATCAAAGATTGGCAACAAGGGTTAGAAAGCGCACTTTCTTGGCTACACTTTCCAAATACAGCTTGATAAAATCCAAGCTAGAGTCAAGGAGATATTGCGAGTTAAACATCAGAGGCTTAGGTCATCAGATTTAGGTTTTTGGATATATCTTAAATGCAAATCTTGCACGATTTGGACTTTTGATGAAGAAGTTATAGGCGCTCAAAGTTAGGGTGTCGATTTTGGACCTACTGTCACTCTTTTGGATACATCTCGCGCATACACAGAGCAATCAAAGATCGGCGACAAGGGTTACAAAGCGCACTTTCTAAACTACACTTTTCACATACAGCTCGATAAAATCCAAGCTAGAGTCAAGGAGATATTGCGAGTTGAACATCAGAGGCTTGGATCATCAGGTTTAGGTTTTTGGATATATCTTAAATGCAAATCTTGCACGATTTAGACTTTTGATGAAGAAGTTATAGGCGCTCAAAGTTAGGGTGTCGATTTTAGACCTACTGTCACTCTTTTGGGTATATCTCGCGCATACATAGAGCAATCAAAGATCGGCGACTAGGGTTAGAAAGCGCACTTTCTTGGCTACACTTTTTACGTACAGCTCGATAAAATCCAAGCTAGAGTCAAGGAGATATTGCGAGTTGAACATCAGAGGCTTGGGTCATCAGATTTAGGTTTTTAAATATGCCGAGTTGAATATCAGAGGCTTAGATGCAAATCTTGCACGATTTGGACTTTTGATGAAGAAGTTATAGGCGCTCAAAGTTAGGGTGTCGATTTTGTACCTACTGTCACTCTTTTGGGTATATCTCGCGCATACACAGAGCAATCAAAGATCGGCGACAAGGGTTACAAAGCGCACTTTCTAAACTACACTTTTCACATACAGCTCGATAAAATCCAAGCTAGAGTCAAGGAGATATTGCGAGTTGAACATCAGAGGCTTGGATCATCAGGTTTAGGTTTTTGGATATGGCTTAGATGCAAATCTTGCACGATTTGGACTTTTGATGAAGAAGTTATAGGCGCTCAAAGTTAGGGTGTCGATTTTGGACCTACTGTCACTCTTTTGGATACATCTCGCGCATACACAGAGCAATCAAAGATCGGCGACAAGGGTTACAAAGCGCACTTTCTAAACTACACTTTTCACAT